>ARYC01017687.1:0-14396 GCA_000711775.1 Oxytricha trifallax
CAATTTTTCGATGATCATAGGGATTCACTTAACGCTCAAGTAAATTACGGAGCAAAGATACAATCAGAACTAACTTCCAACAACATTAGAGAGTATATGATACTATAGCCGAATAAAAGGCAAGAGTTCATTTGGAAGTTGTTTAACCGAAATAGTTAAAGTTTATTGGAGTTTCTTCAGAATCTCAAAAGTGCTTGCTCAGAGAATTTTTGTGAGTATATGTTTAGAAACATTTACGAGCTTAACTAAAGAGCCTAAGTAAATCTTCAGATCAAAACTAGGCTCTTTGTTTCATCGTTGCTCTACTATAGATATGAAATTATTGAAATTAAAGAGACCTTGCTTAAGAGTGCCCTAATCTTACTGGCATAGAGACCAAACACTGAACAAGCACTAGGCTTATCAAATTACATATTTATGAATGAGCCGGACTGCCTTCAAAAATTCCAAGATGAGTTGTCCAAGCTTGATAAGACTAATATTGGTATTATTCCTTTGATGATAGGGACATTTCAATAGTTTAAGATTGATTCTTAAGCAGTAAGATTGATTCCAAACACGTTGCTTTGCCTGAGCAAGCCATTTATTCAAATTCTAAAAGAAGATTAAGGTCTGAGACTGATTCGTCATGTGCTTATAAATATTGTTGGAGATTTCATCTAAATCTGCGCTCTTTCAAGTGCATCCTCCTATTAAAAACTAGACAATTTTATTAGCACGATGGGGGAAATTTTTGTTCAGAAATGGGACTTTATTGACCAAGAAGATTTTACCCTCTATTTATAATAGCTTTCACAAGAATTAAAACTGAGAAACCCACTTTGGGTAACTAAATTAGATGAGATATCTGATTTAGGTAAGAATCTTGCTAGTATCTATTAAGAGAAGGGCGTTAGACAAAGAAGAGATATAATCTAAGATTGTCTCAGAGCAGACTTTACAAAACTAAATTAACTCTTGCATTTTCCTAATAAAACTGTAGACTTAAATGAGGAAGACAAGCGAAGACTCTTAAACTAATTCAAGAGGCTCAATAAAGACTGCAATGCTGTCAAAGAGTTCTTGTAGACTATGCATGACAAAGCATTTTGAATGTCAAATTAAATTTTAAGGCTCTAGCAGATTATAGTTTTGACTTTCTTTCTTTATAGAAGTTGGCTTTGAATTTCTTACTCTGGGAAGACTCTAAATTTAACTTCATTAACTTTGGGGTTGGGAATGGTAAGACTTTATTATGCTCAACTCTAGCAGCTCTGTTTGCTAAGTCCTCTCAATCTCCAGTCTTTATAATTGGAAAAAATGATCACTTGATTATAAGAGATGAAAAGAGATTCGAATAACTAGTGACTAGCCTAAGTCTCAACATTAATGTCAATCAGTATGAGAAAAAAGCAGGAGTTTACTATTTAACTCAAAAGTTTTTTGAAAGTTAACTTGAAAATCAAGACTTCTTAAGTATATGGGAGCAATCAATTGTATTAATTGATGAATATGACTGGATATTATTTGATGGGAGTATCTTATAAATGGAGAAAAGCTTAAGATTTTTCAATTAGGCTAAACGACTTGTTGGTTTCACAGGTTCAACTTTGAGCTTCAAAGAGGCAAATTGCCTGCAAAATCGCATTTAAGTCCAGCGAGATAATTTTTCCCAAACTAAGTTCTTTGGTCGGAGATAAGAGAATAAGCTTGGACAAAGAATTAGTATCAACAAACTAAGCAGATTTCTGCAAAAGAATTTTTGACTTGTCTGCTACTTTCTCTAAGTTAACACCTGTAATTATTGTTGCCCATTAGTCATATTCGATAATCGAGAACTACTTTCGCAAGTACTCCTAGATTTAGTTTTTCTCAATGAAAAGCGCCAAGGAACTAAGCTCGAGGCTCAATTTGATTAATTATTTGCAAGCAAAAATGGGGAGGGATAATATGGAGTCTTTCTGTTTAATGAGTAACAAGGAAGGGGAACTGATCTCAAAACAAATCATGAGATTGAATTTAATGGAGATCTATTTTTAATTGTCGCAGATGTGTTTTCTACAAAATCAACTTAACAAGTAATCGGGAGAGTGGGAAGGTTACATCGTAAAGGGACTTAAAGTAAATTATTTATAAGCAAGGATCCAAGGAAACAGTTGAGCAGGTTATTACACTTCACCAATAATGTCTGGAAAATGAAATCCATATGAAGATAGCAATGCTTCAGACGGTTTTAGGTTGCCAACCTTGGTGTATGAACTAATTAATATCTGAAAAGTTTACTTCTAAAGCTTAAGATTTAGATAAATCTGAGATCGCATTCGAAAATTCTTTGCTTGCCTCTAAATAACAATGAAAATTCCTCTGGCAAAGTACTGAAGCAACGCCTGCACTAATACATTTCATTGAAATAATTACCTCTTAATGAAGAGGAAACAAAAGAAACGGCTCTCAAATAGACTTTGAAAGTTTAAAACTACAATAGTTCTATAGAGGTTGTTGAAGATCAACTTGAAATTGTTAAAGAAGTCATATTGAAGACTGAAGAAAAAGATCTGAGTTATGTAGATTCCTTGAATGTAAAAGAAAGTTCTTAAGGTCAAGAGAAAATTGAGTCTGAAAGAATCATCGTGAACAACAAAAGTAATTTCGGCCAAGATTTCCAAATAAGTACATAATCAAATGATGAAGTTGTCAATTCAAATCAAGGAAGCAAGCCTAGCATAAAGTTGAAGAAAATCAGCAAGCAAGTGAAAGTGGATAATCATAAGAAAAAGATATAAGAAGCCCCAGCAATTATATCGCGATATGGTAGAATGACAGGAAAAAGAACTGAAGCTCCTCAAACGAAATTGATAGAAAACCCTAAAAGGCTTAAGCAATGATTCAATTAGAATCTCAATAGTGATTGTAAGCACCTCAGGGAATTAGTTGATTTCGAAAAGTTATGATTTGGATTTTTAAAAATTTAAATTAATTTAACTTTCTTAGCTCTATAAGTTAAGATAAATCAGTCTTCACTCCATTAAGGAGTTTTATTAGTTTGACAGTATTCTACCCTCATTATCAATCACTCCACTCTCATGAAGTGAGTGAACTAAAGATTTGTAACCAACAAGGTCATCAATTTACGATTTCATATCGATAAACTCGTCTCTCATTCTTTTGTTCTCCTCCAGGTACTTTTGCTTGCTTCCTCTAAGTGCCTGCTCTTCGTTTTTGACTTCTTCTAAATCCCTTTGATTTCTTTTTCTTTGGGAGGACTGCTTTATCAAATGAGCAGAGCGTCCTTTTTGAACTAAAAATTACTTAAAATGATGTTATTTTACCACTATAACTCAAAGATTAACTCAATGCCTCTGCAAATTCAGGCTTCATGTGTACAATTAGATTATTTGTGTTATCTAATCTCTCTCTCCTCTTTTTCTTTGCATTAAAAATCATATTGTTGATACCATCTTTGTCAAGCGAAAGTAGTATGTCGCAGATCCACTTTTTATCCAAATGTAACCAGTCACATTGATCTGGTAGGAATACCAGCAGTGATGGCTTATCTCTCGCGTAATCTAGGAAATCATCCGCTGTTAGCCCTTCTATTTAAGGAACAGCTGCTACTATTACATCAGATCTTCGCAAGTACTAATTAAATTAAGATTTACTTGATTTACCTCTTTTTAACCGATCAATATTGCTTTGAGAAAGTAAATATTGCAGCAAGTCATTTTCGGGAGATACGCTCCGCATTCTTAAGCGAGAAAGTCATAAAGCTCTTTCTTTGAGCCTATCTTTTCGCGAACTTAGTGAACGTTGACTTGAGAAAGATTGTTGTCCATCTAAGAATTAAATATTAGATTAGTAAGCTGGTTTTCGAGAAAATGTTCCTTACCTTATAGTGAGAATTTTTGTTGTGTATTTAATAATTATTTTAAAAATAATTTTTTCAGAAATTAATTAGTAGTTAAAGGTATTCTATATAGAGAATAATTATCAGCCTTAAAATTATTAATTTTTCACATCGAATTATTATTTATTTAAATGAGACGCTCGTCACAGTAAGATATACGATAATTTTATGCTTAAAATACTTCAATTCGGGAAAGTAGTCTTGCCTCATCTTCAAGCTCTAATTCTTCAAATGAAATATAGTAGGTACCTCTAAATATCGAGATGAGCTATATTACAAGCTCGCTTATAATATGGACCGCGCAATCAGTTAATGTCCCCTAGCTTGAATGTCTAGACATAAATAAACTCAAAGAATTAGAGGCGCCATTATATGAAAGCGCAAAAGAATTTGATAAAGGATGGTTATTAGCAGATCCTTCAGAGTCTTTAAAAGGGCTATCGCCTGAAGAAATTTCAAACTACAATTTAGAACTCGATGACATTGAGGACTTACTAGTAAAAGCTGTACGAAATCACTTAAAAATAAGAAGTACACAAGTTTAAGATTAGTTGTCAAACGACGACCTACTTAGTTAAGCAAAAGAAATTATATAATCATAAAAGGCAACTTTATTAAAAATAGCAACTTCAAACGATGGAGATTAATCTTTCGACCATAGATAAAAACCTCAGTAGCAAGAAATAGGAGTTGAACTACCTTCAAGGAAGAGAATGAGTTTTATAAAATGCATCAACATCGATATGATAATTTAATTGCTATAGGATAGATAGATTTCTTAGAAGCAAATATGTGAAAGATTCAAGATAAGTTACTTTAAGCTAAAGTAGATTTTAACAATTGCTTGACTTCCCTCAAATACTTAATAAGTATTAAAGAATCTTGTGAGGTAACCTTAGAGCAATTGGATGACTCGATATTTAAAATAGCAAATTGAGGATAGTGTAGAGTTTATGTCTGTCAAATAACTGCAGTTTAAAATATTCTAAACCTTTTAGAGAAAAGTCTCAACTTATTAAATACTACGTTGCTTAAAATGAGATTTGGGATTAAGCTACAAGCGAATTTATTACTAAGACAAACGATCTGTTTCTAAAAGGACGAAAATTCTGCAATAATTCGCTGCCAAAACATACATTGACTTTCTATTTTAAGAAAAGGTAATTATTAACATTGACGAAAGTAGTATTTAGCACAACAGTGCCCCCTAAAAAGGCTGGAGCTATGTGGGAAAGAAGACATTTTCAATAGACCAAAATCGAATAAGCCGACTAAATATTATCGCAGCAGCTTTCAGTGATGGAAGCTTTGCGTTTACCATCAACTCGGGCAAGAACAATCGTATTACATTCATGTATTTTGTGATAAAGCTGTGCAACTACTTGCAGTCAATCGACAAAAATTGGCGAGATAAATACTTACTCCAAATTGATAATGCTACGTATCATAGAAGCACCTATACTTTTGAAAAGTTGAAATAACTTAAAATCCCAATATCTTATTTGGGCCCCTACTAATTTGACTTAGCACCTGTAGAAAAAGTATTCGCTCATATAAAGTAAAAGTTCTGGAGTACGAATCATTTAAGCCTTTCCAATAAGTATATTGAATTCATTTTTTTATAACTTAAAATTTTGTTTAGGAAGTAACTTGTCAAAAAGTATTCAGCTCATGTGCAAGAGCTTGACTTCTCTTGGATTAAAAAGGCATATGATACATGTTTAAGGAACTCACTTTCTTTTTTAATTGTTCAACACGATTGAAAATGAAATCAAATAATTGTTGTTAATTAAGCAGGTTTTACTACACAAGATAAGTTCGCACTTATGTTAGCCTAAATCTTTTAGTTTTGTTTGAAATGATTTGATTTACAGATTATAAAAACATGCTGGCAGCATATCATTAGAACTTTAATTAAGCTAATTTGATTAACTTAGTTTAAAAAATATCTTAGTGGAAGTTAACTTGTAGGGTTATCTTGAAGCGTTATGGTTTGCTTGATGACACAACACGCCTTCTTTGTACAAGTGATATATACTACTGATTTCTTATTTTGATTGACTCTCTTTAAACTAACCATCTCTGAGTGAGTGCTTAATGCGAGGGGGGATCTATAATTAAATGTAACTGTACCAAAGATTTAGATTAGCGTTCAAGATCTTCGATAGGTGTTGGTTAATCACAGTACTTCAAAACTTATTTTAAGAGCAAAACTGATTGACTTAATCAGTTGTTTTTTATGCTTGTCCTTATTATTTATAGGATTCCTTGAAGTCAATTAAACTGTCGTTTCAGAAACCAGATTAAGTTTAAGGTAAAAGATATTGTCAACTTTTAATTTCTTGCCAAATCTAAAGTTACGACTTTAAATTGAGTCTGTGAATGCTAATGCTTGTTTTTTATTGGCAAAATTTAATTATCAAATAAAATTGCAAGATTGATGAGTTTAAAATCTTTTAATGATTGTTTTTTGCAGATTTGTGAGTTAAGCAATATTAAAAATTTGCTCCGTGTTGACCATCATTTTTTATTTTGTCACTGGTTAATTTCCAAATTATCTCATTTTAATTTTTAATTTACTAAGAGTAGGGTAGTTCTAAGAATAATTTCAAAATCTGTAAGAACTTTACGAGAGGAAAATCTTTATCCAAGCTCGACTTTATTGTGCTTTAGTTAAAACTAATTTTCAACAATTTGAGAAATGTAACTTTTAAAAATCCTTGATGATTTATTTTAACGGTTTAAGATATATATTTTAATTTGATACTTTATCTTGAGCATGTCCTCATTAAATTTTTAAAGTAAAATTAACTTTCTTCTTTATTTGATCATTCCTTTCTTATCTATAAAAAAGTAAAAAATTAAAAATAAAATCTCCCTTAGAGCCCGGATGGGCTCCTCACAGATGCACGGGGATTTTTAATTAGACTTTACCTATATTTTAGTTTAAGAGCTAGCTGTTGATCCTCTAATGATTAATCTATTCTTTATAGTCTCTCAATGATTTTTTTAAATAAATTACTATAAAAATTGAATTTATGATAAATTTAAATAAGAGTTTTGAATATTTACCTGAAAAAAGCTGAACGTTTAAAAAAGAGTTAAACTTCACAATTGAATTATTTAAATTTGACAGTTTGATTATTTTGCTAGTTTAATCTTCATTTTTAAATAAAATTTATCAAGATCTATTATGCTTAAATTTCTTTTTTATTTAAACTGATTTACTATTATTTTATATGAAATAAAATTCTGATTTCAGAAGTTAAATAAGCCGTAAACTACTTACTTGTGAGATAAATATTTAATTACTCGAAATAAAAGTTTCTATAATTGTTTGCTTTCTATCTCAATAACTATAATTGATTATTTTATTTTCGAATGAATCACCAAACAGTTTCAAATCCCTTACTTCCTGAATCAAATTAAGAACTTTCTCGCCAAAATTATTGCTACTCTAATTGTTATTCAACTTCATAATTGAATGACTAGTTTTGGAGCCCTGACACAAATTAATGGTATTCAGCTGGAAATTAGAATTCTTGGACTTACTATTATTAATATTAATGTTTACACTCATATTAGCCAGACTTAAATTATCAAAATTACTTAATTTAACAACAACAGGCTTATAATCAATACTTGTAAAGTATAAATGTTACTCCTACCCAATAAAATCAGTATCCTTAGTCAGGCTGTTAGAGTTCAACTTATTAAGATATTTAATATTTATTATGAATAAAAACTGTGTCCCTAAAATTAAGAGAGCAAATCTACAAGACAATTTAGCTACATTAATTTAAGCGATTACTATAAAAGATTAAAGAAACATTTGGAATTATCACAAGAGCAAATAAATAATTTAGAGTTTTCATTTAATAATTTCAAAGATTTTAAACAGTGGTTTTAAGACCAAATCATTAACAAGTTTGGAAGTCTAGAGAACTATTCCAAGATATCCAACGAATAAATAAATATCAGAAACGTTAATAAAGAAAATAGGGTTAAGAGAAAGTAAGAAATATTTAAAAAGTAATTATGGAATCAAAGTAAACTACTAGGCAAAAGATCAAAAGCCGATAAATATGACGAAATTGCTAATCTTAAATCAGAGTTGCAGCATACAAAAAGATAGATGGTAGATTTAAAAATTAAATACTCTTAGGAAATTAAGACATTAAAATCAGAAAATTCTTAGCTGCTTGCAAAGCTTGAAAATATTGAATAATTATACGCTCACTTAGAAGATTAAATGATGAAAAACTTTGAATTTAAGGAAGTCAATGACAAACAAAATTAAGAGTAAAACTGTTAATTTGAAGAATATAGTGAGGAAGAATATGATGAGATAATCCACTTTCCTTCTGAAGTACCAAAGCTTTTTACACGAGATTATCTTCCAAACACACTTCAAATTGTAAAAACTGAATAAGATATTTAAAAATAAAGCACTCATTAAAATGGCTGTGAGGTTAAGATCTTTGAATGGGGACTAAGATAAATTAAAGGAACAGCAGTTCAGTATCAAGGGGACATTCGAGATAAAGCTTTATGGAATCAAGTTTTAGAAGACAACATAGAAGGATTTATTGGTAATAGATTTGATGTGATTTTAACTGACGCTCCTTGGGACAGTACAGTTCTTAAACTTGATTATAACACTTTAAATGATGTTCAAATAATGAATAGCATTCCCATTGAAGAATTACAATAGGATGGGTATTTGTTTATGTGGATAACAAATAAAAAGCTTGAAGTAGCCCTAAAGTACCTCGAAGATCACAACTACGAAAGAATAGAAATAATAACTTGGGTAAAAATGAAAAAAGATGGACTTTTGAGGAATAATATTGGTTACTATCTTCGACACTTTACTGAGTTTTGCTTGGTAGCAAGAAAGAAAGGTTCATTTCATAATCTAAGAATGATCTCACACACTCACAACGCTCCAAATATAATTGTCGAACCAGTAAGATAAGGATCCAGAAAGCCTGATTAGCTATATGATATTATTGAAACTATGTGTCCTCATGGCAAGTATTTAGAAATTTTTGGAAGAGCCCACAACTAGCGACAAGAATGGACAACAATTGGTAACGAATCAATCAGAAAATTTGTAAAGAAAACTAAAGAATAAAAGAAAGGACTAAGACAGAGAAACAATCATCTTTGTCAAGGATAAGTTATTCACTCTTTAGAATGATTTCCATAGACTTAAATATTTGATTTTAATAAAGGTTTTACTTACTTAAATTTTGTTTAAAATTCATTCTTGGGGTTTTAGTACATACATTTTTAGAAATTAATTTTAAATAAGGAGTAAATAATAACAGAAATTAATTACGCATTGTTATATTTAAAATGGAGAAGCGAGGTTCTTAAATCCTTGTCAAAATCAGGTAAAAAAAACTCAGATTTTTCCAAAAAAATTCAAAATATTTAAAATCAAAAGACTTATTTATCATTGTCATAGTTATTTCTCTTATTTTTAAGCTATTTTTATTGATAATTATAATTTTTTTATAGACATCTAATCAGAAACAAATAAATTCTCTTCTATATTAGACAAGAACTGGATCTAATTTTTATTTCTCAAAACTATAAGAAAATCAGATTTGATGAAATTGACTTCATGATAGGTTCTTCGCTCAAATAGATTTATTTTGAGAAATGTAAAAATATAAGTTAAATAGCATACTATATATAAGACAGATAGAAATTCAGAAGTAATAAATGCATTTTTTATTGCATATTAATAGACTTTATGCTGATAAGTTAAAAAATAATTTATAATAATCATTTTAGGGAAAGTTGTATTATATTAATGTTAATTTATTCCCAATCATTTGTATTTTATCAATATTTAAAAGAATTTTTATTGTATTTATGCAAAAATATAGAGTTTAAATAAGATTTCTTAATTTATTATGAGGCATGCATACTTTATTTTTATTAGATTCTGCCAAAATTTATTAATTTATAAAAACCATTATTTGTTTTAGATCTTAATAAATTTATGTATTTTAATTACTAATAAACATTTAGTATCAAACGTAAGTACATATAAATAGAAAGAGTACCTAAACAAATCAGAAATCAAAAGATTTAAGTCGATGATTATATTTTAATTGTTTCTCCTGATATCTCAACTAAAATTATTATAATACTGCCTCTTAAGATTTCCAACTATGCTATAGACCTGAAAAGCGGCAATCGATTAGGATCAACAACATTCTTTTATCTCCATTAGTGCTGTTGGATCAACTAATTTAGCCTCCACATACCATTGGCTACCTTAAGCTATCTCACATCTTGGGCTAGATAAGACTGATATGCTAACTACATAATATGACCATAAAAGATAGGTACTAGAAACAGATGATGAACTTAATTAAGGCGATATTCAGGGGCAAACACATGACTTTCGACTAAGATATAATATATAAATGATAAACCTTTGACCCAAATTCTTCGAGTAAGTAAGAATATACTAATGACACCACTTACCAGTAGGAGATTGATTTAGGTAAAACGATGAAGGCAACAGTTTGGCAGATGATTTGGATATCTATATTCGGGCATGCTTAGGGTTCCAGGTAGTTTTTTCCAAAAGTAATACTAATAATCTAATCTAAAGGAGATATTAATGACATACGATACTTAAACTTGAAGCTAACAATCAGATCGAGTGAAATCATCGGCTCAGAAAGTAGTAGAATGTGAAAATTTCTGAGAAAGCTTTTGAATTAAAAAGTAATTTGTTTTTTTTTATCGGGAAGTATTGCTAAAATAAAATTTATTTGGAATTAATAATTGAATTTAATTAATGTAATTACAACTTCGTGGCAGCTAACTTTCTTGAAAAATGGACAATTTTATACTATAGAATTTAAAATTAGCTGGATTTTACAATAGGAGGTACCCCTTTATCGCATGGCAGAAGAGAGATAAATCGTCTTTAATTTTTGGTGATTTATTTGGTTTATTTTAATGAAAAATTAAAGACAATTTATCTCGCTTCTGCCATACGATAAAGGGGTACCGCCTATTGTAAAATCCAGCTGACTTTAAATTCTATAGTATCATATTGTCCAGGTTTCAAGAAATTTAACTGCCACGAAGTTGTAATTATAATAATTTAATTTCAATTATTAATTCCAAAGCAATTGTACTTTAGCAATATTATGGACTCAACTAATAATACCTTTTATAATTTGAGAATCTTCTTAAACTTGCACTATTATTCAAATATTATATTTGAATATTAATTTTTAATTTTGAAATTGACTTATTTTACTTGAAAAATAGCATTCGTTATGTGGAATAATTTGAAAATTAGATATGAGACTTTTGCTACTATCTCTAGGAACCAGTTATTAAAAAGACTCAGACAATAAAAACATTTTCTACTACAACAATTCCATCTCCTACTACAACTACTCCATCACCTGCAACTACAGCTCAAAATTTTAAAACATAAATGATCAGAAAATTCTTAACTGCCACAAAGTTGGAGGAGTTCGAGTTAGAACTAGAACTCAATATTCCTAAGAGATTCTATGTCAGCAATACAAAGAGAAAGCATCATAACCAAAAGAGGAATATAGTAGCAGCTTTAAATAATTACTACTTTAACAAAGTTTTTTAATGGAGTATTAAAAAATTTGAGATCATAAAATGATGTGCAAAACCCTCTTGTCTCAATGCCAAATTTTGTCGATTGATACAAATAAACTTGTTTAAATAGGCTCTTTAAACAGAACATAATTCTAATTATGTCATTCCATTTTATTTCATAATTGATTGGAGATTTGAGTTGTTTCCCATTCAACACACCTAGTTTGGCATTTTTTGTGACTTATTTTTATTAAAATTATTTCTTAGATATCCTGAAGGTTAATTTGGATTTTGCCTTCAAACTCCAAATATCAATAAGGTAATTAAATCGACAGGTTCTTCCATATATAGTAAAAACTTTGCTAGTGATATTATTGCATTTTAATATTAATTTATTGTGTTTGGAGTAAGACGAACTAAAGTTATATTTTCTTAAAAAACTAAATGTGTCGTAAACGATCACAATACTATTGCTAATCTATATTTATTTTATTATATAAATTTATATAAAATTTCTCTATTTGTGTACCAATTTTAAGACAGAAATTATTGTCAAATGTATTAAGTTAACTCACTGGTAAGTGACAAACAGCGCCTTGCGCTCATATCTCAAGCACTTCAAGGATAATATATATAGTACAATGCTCACTCAATAAAATTCATCACTATTAGTAAAAAACCTCAAACCCAGTAAAATCCATTTGAGATCTATAAAAGACTGAATTACATAGTCTAAATCTCGGATGACTAAACTTATCTACTTTTCAAAGAAGATGTACTTCATATACCAGATCATGCTGATTTGATGACAAACAACATTCAAAACCCCAAAACCCCTTAGTGAGGTTTATAAGTGCTTTGATTTGTAGGGTATAGTTGGGGTCTTATTGGGGTTAGTAGAGAAAACGCAGTTTTTATGCGAATTTAATGAATATTTAATGAGTATTAGAGTACTTAATTCAAACAAATTTAATCTGCTTGTCTTTGTTGTATCTTATGAATCTTGCTCTCTATAGTGGCTCAAGTATGTCATCTAAGGATTATCTAGGATATGAAGGAGCTCTCACGATTATCATCTCTACTATGCTTTTTATTTCTTCGCAGACATCTTCTTACTTTATATGCTTCTAAGCTTAGCTAATTGATTGTTTTTCATGCTTTGTACCAAAGTAAGACATACATTCCATGTCACTTTCTAAAATTATTGCTGCTACTGCCCAAACATCCCATTAAACAGAACCATTAGTCCACTTCTCTCTTATTGGGAAGTAACCTGGAGTACCAAGTACCTGTGCTAAAGTGACAATCTCCTATCTTAAAGCTCTATTGAAATCGATAACCACTACTTCTAAAGGGCAGAGATTTAGCATAACGTTTTCAGGCTTCAAATCTCTATGAACATATCCAAGTTCATGCAACTCCTTAACACCCTGAATCATATCTGAGAGTATATCGTTTAAATCATCAGGGTATCTATTGTGATATAGGTAGTCTCTCAGAGTCATCTCAAATTTCTTTAGCCTTAATGCGATGAAACCATAACTTAAAATAACACCATTTAGCTTAAGCAAATTCTTGCAGTCTTTTCTTTAGGCCTCTCTAAGTACCATGTATTCATTTGCAAACTCGTTCTAATACTGTTGGTTCTTAATAAGATAACTGAATGGATACACCTTGTATGCATACTCATCAACTACTATGAGCTTTGCTTTTGCAGGCACGTTTATATTCAAGTAGTTTTCAATACAAGTGCTGAGATCAACTGCATTTAATGCAGGTATATTCATAGCCTTCGCTTAGAAGAATGCTAAAATTGTATTACCTGCTGGCTGGTTCATCGATTCATATCGCTTCTGTCTCTTGAGTCTCTCTTGCTGCTCTCTTTATGACTCAAGAGTATTAGATTTTCTTTTAGCTGGCACTAGTTTTTTAGTCTCTTAATCTTCAATCAAGAACTCACTGAGGTGATGCTTTTGCATATGCCTTTTAACTTTAGCTGAGTGAGTATAAAATTTCATGCATGTCGTACACTAATACCTACCATCTACCTTTTCATGCTTGAAATAGATATTGGCTTTGCCAGAGTGTACCTCTTTAAGGTGTCTCTTCAAGCTTTGTTCAGTTGAGAAATGATTCTAACAGTCTTCACATTAATATGTATTTATCTTTTCGATTGGTTGCTGTTCTTTTAGCTCCTCAACATAATCAATGTAAGTTTAAACCCCTATCTCTGCACTCTCCCTCTGGTTTAATACTTCTATGATAAAAACCTCTGCTTCAAATTCAAGAGCTCTTAGCTCTACCTCCCTCTCAACATAAATTATTTCAGGCTTTTAAGTGGAGCCAAAGTTGAGCATTGATTGACCTGCTCCTAAAAATGCCGCTCTACGATTTAAGTTGACCGACATGTTTAAATTCAAATTTAAATTTCTATTAGAAAGCTCTTGAAACCTCTATAGCTATATCTGGACTATATAGGAGTTGCAACAGCATTAATGATGGTTTGATCTAAGCTCTAAGACTTCATATTTATACTCAGTTTATAAGTATAATTTTCGTAATTTTACTCTTAATAATTTTGATTCTGGTACCAACTCAGATAAAGTTCAGGTTGGTACTGGTACCAATTAAGTTTTGAACCAGATTGGAACTTTTCCATTAAAACCTTACTGCATTAAAAACTAGGTACTAATTAAGTTTTGGTACTATTAAATTGGTACCAATTAAATTAAAACGAATTTAGTACCGGTACTAATCAAATTTAAACAAATTTTACTAATTTAATGGAACTAAATTGATAAAAATGGAGCTCCATCTCTGAAGTTTGTTACAGCTTCTGCCAGCTTTCTCCACGTATCCTTACAGGGTTGACCTCCTATAAGATGCTCATATTTAA
>ARYC01017688.1:0-26844 GCA_000711775.1 Oxytricha trifallax
TAAATGTAAGAATAGGATTAGTGAGTTAAATTTTAGCATTGATATTAAGTCTGGAGATACGAAATAAATCCAGTAGAAATTTAAGAATACAATTATAATTGATCCAATAGAATTCAACATCATCAGGGGGCCAGTCTGTAAAATTCTAGTTGGACATTTCTAAGAATGCAAGTTTCTCATACAGTACATCAAGAAATGTGGGGTATGGGTAAGACACTATATGACACTATTTGCAAAGCATGTGTTACCCATGTTCCCCAAGCCAGGGGTCTGATAGTCTTGATTAAACTTTTAAAATTAAGTTGCGCCAATCTATATGTAAATTTAAATTAAAAATAAATATTATCTCACCTTTGAATTGTTAGATCGTGATTCTTTCAGACTTTCAGCCTGTAATAAATCAAGTTCCTGATCAGTAATAAAGTCATTTCTGATATTTGAGAAACTTCTATTGCTATTGACATTTTGCAATTGTTATAAGGTCTGCTGTTACTGCTGAGATCTCATTCTTCTCAGTGAGACTCCTTTTGATGGGGAACTTTGAGTACTAAAGTTAATTGTAAAATCTAAACTGCCGCCAATTGCAGGTTCTTATGCACTATATTAATAGGCATTAAATTCATTAAGTTTATTAGCCCCCAAGACCCTTTATATTTCTCAATCTAAAAATCTAATCAAATGAAGTATGCAGATGAGTTTGCCATTTATTGTTTTTGATCTCTTAAGCTAATAGTACTTTACACCTAATTAAAATCTAGATGATTTCTTGCTCCAATCCCACTAAGCTGTGGCTCCCTCACACTGCTGGTTCTGTAAAAGTTATGACTCTGAGATGAGCTGTTATTATCTAGAGATATCTCAAAGTCTGAATACTGATTCTTTATGCCACTTTATTCTACTATATAAAAAATTAAGAAAATCTTAATTATTATTAGATTAACTTCATATATTCTTTTGGGTAATATTGGGTTTAGAGTCTAGTTGATTTTAAGTTTGTGTTAGTTGCACTTGCTCTACTACTACTCATACTTTGATAAATTAAAATTAAGATTAAACTTATATGTTTTTCAAATTTATTCCACATATCCTACTAATCATGCAAACTAATTTTCAGCTATTTTATTGGGTGGGAAATAAATATATAGAAAAGTTACAATATTAAATTATTTAAATTATTGAGTATATAAAATGGACAAGAAGTTAAAGTTTTCTAAAGCCAAATTAGCTAATTATACAACAAAAGAGTAAGTTCCTCATATATTTGTTTTAATTTATGTTAAATTTGTTTAATTATTGTTTTAGGGAAGCATAAAAAAGACAAAAGCAAAAGCTAGATGAGTTGAGAGATATCTATGAGCAAAATGAAAATATTTTGTTCAGAAAATTTCTACCAATTCTTTAAACATAAATTGAAAAATCTTCATCATCTCCTTAAAAATAAGAGTAGGAACCAATTCTAGCAAATTCAGAATTATAAGAACTTAAATAAGAGAATATTATCCATTAAATTAACTAAGAGACAGATATAGTTTAGAATCAACAATTGTCAAATTAAAATAAAACACATATAAAACTCGAGATATTAGAATACATAGATCATTTGAAAATGTATAAAATTCCCAAAGTGAAAGATTTAAATATAAGAGAGACTTTTGGTTATCAAAAACAAGGAGATTTATTTATATTTCCAGAAGAAGCTTATTTTTTAATCTAGAAAGGACTTGCAATAATTGATGAAGATTTGTATAATAGCAAACTTTAGCAAGATATAAATATTCGTAGTTCAATTCATGAGCACTTAGAGATAGATATTTTTGATTTCTACAGTTAATTAAAAAGATAGGGGCTATTTATAATTAGATAAAGTGATTTCCATAAACTGTATAATGAATATAATTTGCAATTATAATAAAATGGAAAGCATTAAGATAGTTAACTACTCAAAAGACGTAAAATTGATGCTTAAAATGCAAATAATATGCTTGAGTATAATGGAAATAATTAGGCAAATTAAAAGGTGAGCTAATATGAAATGTTCTTAGTATATAACGAGAGAAGGAATTTTAATTAGAAAGTAGAGCCTGATTATGTGATAATACTCTGGAGAGATCAAAATAATGTGGACCTAGAGATGCTGAAATAATTTGGTCAATGCAAACTTGCTCTTATATAAAATGGCTAGCTTGTTATGCTAGATTTAGATTTTTCTGATACTCTACGGTAGTTATATATAGAATAGATGTTGAAATGCTTATAATTGGTTATTAAATTTTTATTTAAACCCACAATGAAAGAAACACGAAAGAGTTATGAAGCTTTTAACTTTAGTAGAAATTTGGAAGAACTTAGAAATAAGCTAAATTAAGAATATGAATATAACTTTGATGGTTTAGATATTATGTATTACTTCATCATTTCATTGTTGAAAGTCTCTTGCTTAACTTTCTATTTGGATTAGCTTCTGCAACTATAATTTAATTCTCAACATCTCTCTTTTAACTGCAGTTAATTTAACTTTTTCGATTAGTATGTGAATTATGACTTTCAATGACATTAGTCATCATCATGATTTGCTTGTACTTTGCATACAGAGTATCATTATCATTCATTTATGAAGAAGTCTCCACAATTTTCTAATTTTGACTTGGAACAATAATTGACATGGTTTCTAATCCCAAATTTTCAGAATGCTCCGTAAAAGTATCAAATTGATCTTTTAATATCTAGCAAGTTACTTTTTTTATCATGCTAAAGCTTTTCCTCCTCTTAAACATCGTCTTGGCTTAGATTATTGAAAGAAAGTCTTAAATTGTACTATAAAGCTTAATTTTCATCCAGATTTTCATCTTCATTTTCTGCAACTTAGCTTTTTAATCTACGTAGAACAAGTTTCTCAGAAAAAATACTTAATAAATCGATCAAAAATATTTTTATGTAAATAAGTTTTTCATCCCTGATGTGCTCTCTTTTTGTTTGGCAGGTAAAATTTCGCTTAGGAGAGAGACCCTTTCTGGAGAAACTTTAACTTGGAGATTCACAACTAGCATCTTATTAAATTTGATGATTCAGAGCAATTCTCTCAAATGATTAATCTATGTTGCTTGGTTTCTCAATTCTAACTGATTATAACTGAAAAATATTACAAAAAGTATATAAAAAATAAAATGTTTTTTTAAGCAATAATCATTGTTTTGATATTCCTACTTCCACTTTTACACTTACTCTTGTTACTTCTACTTCAATAAATCATGAGTCAATTTGGCTCTTGCAGGATCAGCCTCTTTCAAAATTTTCTCAACATTAAGATCACCTCTCATTATAAGATTTTTCAGGGAAGGAAACAGCAAAGACTGGGCCCAAAAATAGAACTTAATAGGTACTATACTGCATGCTACTATCAAAATGATTATTAGCCAGAAATACCCATTTTCAAACATTATCTCGTAGAGCCTGTACATCAGGAAATTGTCTGGCAAGTAGTTGTAAGGTATTACGAAAAGAGGGCAAAATACGAAGAATGAAAGAAGGTATAGCTGTACAATAGAGCTTGTAAAGTTGTTTGTAAACGGCATAATAAAGAAATAGTGAATAAAAACTACAGCGAAATATGAACATAAACTTGCTGCGTAAAGATCTCCATCTTTTCCATTGTCAAACATGAGATTATGTGTTATTTTATAAAATTAAGCGTTCTAATTATAGTGCTGCATAATATTTTGACCCTAAAGATTTTACATTGAAATTATCGGAGCTCCAAATACAAGAATAGATTAGCCTACACTAATACAAGCTATCATGAAAAACTTGCCTCTTGTAAAAGAGGATTATCTTTGACTCTCTTAATATAAAAATGGGTAGAATAGTTCAATCAGTTTCTTACTTTTCTCATCATTTGGATTAATGTCTTAATCTAGCACTCCAAAAGCTATTAGAGCTATGCTGGTTGCAATAGAATTGAAAACTGTTAAATAATTGTCATCGTAGAATGATTGTCCTGAAAAGCCATTATACCAACCAAACCAGAATTAAGGAATAGTAAATACCAAGTTTTTATGAAAGAAAAATAGCATGAAGTGACTAAGTCTTATGCCATTCCATCTACCATGAACGAACAGCAATCGTCTTAAGAATCTAAATTAGCCAATGGCATAATCTGAACTGCTTGCTGCTTGATATCCTTCTTTTCCAAATATTCCAACACCAATATGAGCTTTCTAAATCATATTAACATCATTGGCACCGTCTCCGATTGATAGAGTGACCACTAAAGGCTCGCTATCTTAAATCATCTTTACGACCAGACCTTTTTAACTTGGGGATGCACGACATACCACCACAGCTTTGCATTTAGAGAGTATGTTTAAAAATCTCTTTGTCATCTTCTTAGAATCCATAATCAAAACCGAAAACTAAGATGGATTGATTTATAATTTGATTATTTATGAATTTTACAATTTTTTAATCTAATTCAATGAAACCGTTTACTCTTTTATAACTTTGCAGGACCATACAAAATTTTATACAATTTTAACTTAATAAAAACTTTTACAAACGAAAATTATCAACATAATTTATTAAAATAATAGGATTGATAAATGTAATGCAAAGTTTGACCCTCTACTAATATTGCAAAATCATCTTCATTATCCACATAATCCAACCCTGAGACTTATCCTTTAGCAGATTAAGATGATCTATATACATTGCTCTTATTCATCAAATACTGATTTATCTTTTTGTCAAATGAGATTGGAATAAATCTTGACTAGTTTAGCTAAAACTAATGGAAGAATTAGTTTTCCCTTAGTAATCGTTGTGCTATAAGGTTTTTGTTTGGAACAATTTCTTCCAATCTTTTTCTTAGTTTTCTTCTAAGTGCAAGGTTTTTTAGCCCAAGAGTCTCCTTAAGTATGTTCAGAATATCGTGACTCGTGTTTGAATTCTTCTAGTGCATTTATGATATTTCTAATTTCACAATTCTAGTCAACAGATTAAGAGCTGTTTCTCTTTGATATAGAGAGAACTCTTTGAATTTCTTAAGGGTTAGGATTAAGGATAAATTAGGTTCCAATAATAGGAGTACAGTGTTACTTTTCAATTTGAAGCATTTTATTCTCAATATCATATAGTCTTTGCCGTGTTGCCATTTTAGTGTGAGTTTATAGCTTAAAGATAAACATTTTCTCATTGAACATCTTTGAAGAGAAGCCAATATTTTCAGCTGTTTCTAATTTATCTCCTGTTAACATCCAAACTTTGATACCAGCTTAATGTAGATCATCAATTACTTCAGGAACACCTTCTTACAATTTGTCTTCAAGGGCTGTTGCTCCTAACAAGAATAGCTTGTTCTCAATCTCAAATTCTAACTTTTCTGTTATGTTTTCTGTAATTCCTTCTATCTTAAACTTATCATGCCCATACTTAATGTTCTCCATTTATGAATTGTCATATCTTAGAGCCCATTCTCCATAAAGTTATAAATCAATTACTCTCATTCCAAAGCACAAAGTCCTAAATCCTTTGGTGCAAAACTTGATCAAATCTTCTTATGTAGCATCAAAGAATGGTTGCTCAATTTTATCACAAAGTCTTTCCAAAATTGCCATATCAGCTCCTTTGCTAAATAAGATGATATTCTCATTTTGCTAGTCTTAGATTATGACTGTCATTTTCTTTCTGTCACTAGTAAAATCAATTTTCTATAGTAAACTGTAAGTAATAACTTAATCAAAAACTCGAACTGATATTGTATTTGAAGTTCTATCTAAAAATTCATAACCTACTTCTTTCGCAGCATAAAGCAAAGTTATTTCATCTGGTGAAGTGCCCTAATATTATTTAAGCCCAGTTTTTTCATCTTTTGCAACTATAACATCATGACAAAGAACAACACACAGCCAAAATTAATGAATGTAGTCATTTTGTGTATTTAGAACTATTCCTTCTTTGTCCTGTTTGGATTTTCCAAGATCAACGTTTTCATTCATGAAAAATTTGTTAGATTCAAGAAGTTCTCTGATAATTTGTGTACTGGATAAGTGGTTTATAGGTGGACATGGCATTTTAGTCTATAACTTGTTTGATGATTATTTCTCATTATAGTTGCTTAATCTATCTTACTCTTTGCTTTCTTCGTCATTTCTGATTGATGTTAGATCATCCTCATCTATGCTGTTTTCGATATAATCGTAATCGTCATCCTTATAATCTTCATCGTAGCAAACTGAAGCTATTGAACAAGCTTTGAATTGCATCTAATTTGCTGTTAAAGTTCCAGTTTTATCTGCGAAGACATATTTTACCTAAGCTAATTCTTCATGAAGAGTCATTGACATAGGTTGGCAGTGCTTCATAGAAATTTTGTCAAACATTTCGTTGTCCCAACTGAAGAACGGAGTTTGCAGAAACTTTACAAACTCCACAGAAACTACAAGACTTACAGGAATGATAGTATTTAGCAAGATATAGTAAGATCCATAAGTTGACAATCCTTCGAGTCCTGAATTATAGCCTATCTCTTATTGTTAAGTTCTATTAGCGCCGTGACTAGATGATTGAAACTCAGTATAAAATAGATATTCAGCTTTTCTCTTTAAACCATCTTTATCAAATTAAGCGTTATCTGCTGTAAAGAATCCAGAAAAAATGCTCATAATCAGACATAGTCCAGCTTAAATGAAAATCAGATAGATGCAAATAATATTAACAACCTTTTCAATCCTAGATTGTTTAAATCTTGGTTATCCAGAATTCAACATTAATTTTGTATCGTTACCTGTAAATACCACAACCCCAAAAATCCAATCAGTATTAGCAATGTTTGAACCTCTCAAACCAATTTATTTGTTTTCAACTCTGGCTGTTCTTCTTTTTGATTCTTCACTTATAGGAGTGGTTCCAAAATCAGGAAATTAATCACTCTCAATAAATCCATTAAACTCATAAAGGTTCTTGCTTGGCTACTGAGTATGAATCTAAAATAAATATATCATTACTATTATAATCTGGCAATTGAAGTTTTGGATTCCTTTTTTCATGAGGGTATGTGTAACAGGTGCTAAGCATTACTTATGTTTCAAAGCTCTCTCACCATCTAATGAAGAAGTTTGAACAAAACACTCTCCATTTTCGGCAGATGACATCAGAATCAAGACATCAGCTGGAAAGTTTTCTCCATCTTTCAAATACACAATGTCACCACATTTCACATCACACCATTATTTTTCAGAGAAAAACTTTTCGAATTCTTTTAGATGCTTATTGGGATTATTTTCCTGATCTATTAATTAAGAATCATTTCTAAGCCTAGAACTTTCAAGGCTTTAATCTTAAATGTTAATGTCTGATCTAAAGTTATTGCTTTAAAAATTGGACTGATATTCTTATTCCAAATTACTTGCTATTTACTTCGATTCTTGTTAACTTGTTTTACCTTCCTCCTGTTATCCTAATGTCTTTGATCTATCGAATACTAAACAAACCCTTTTATTCGTTATTTTGTCATTTACTCTTCTTTTCTATAGATCAGATGTTTATAGATATTTTAATAAACTTACATAGTCTTCAAGCGCTTCCCTCAAAACACTTATCAGTAGGACAAGTGCGAGAGGAGTTATGGCTGTATATCCGGGGAGCGGGGAGAAATATGGGATGGAGCAGAGGACGGCAGACACGAGAAAATATATGTTACTCACTCTTGAAAATTACGCCAGGATACTCTTTGGCAAGAAAGTAACACTATATTTGAATAAACTTCTTATAAAATCTATCTTACTAGTGTAATTTGTTCTTTAAATATAATCAATACAAAAATCTTATTTCTATCTCGGATAATTACAAATAGGGCTTTCATCATTTTAAATGATAAAAAAGCATATACCAAAATAAAGCTAAAAAACATAAAATAATAAGTATTAAATTTCAAATTCATATATTGGACCTATGACAATCTTCCTTAATTTTTCACTTGCTATAAATTTCATACTAAGAACCAACTATAGGCACAAAAAAATCAAAAGTAGCAGAATAAAACTATTAAATAAAGTTGCGTTGATTTTGTGACTAGAAAAGATAAAAAGGACTGAGAAAGGGCATAAAAAATGAAAACATTAAGGAAGATTGTAATAGATCCAAAACAAGAATAAAAAATTTAATACTTATGATTTAATGATATTTAGCTTTACTTTGATATATGCTTTTTTATAATTTAAAATGAAGAAAGCCATATTTGTAACGATAAGAGAAAGAAAGAAGACTTTTGTACAAATAAGATTGAAACAACAAAGTACAACTAGTAAGATAGATTTTAGAAGAAGTTTATTCAAATATAGTGTTACTTTCTTGCCAAAGAGTATCCTGGCGTAATTTTCAAGAGTGAGTAACATATATTTTCTCGTGTCTGCCGTCCTCTGCTCCATCCCATATTTCTCCCCGCTCCCCGGATATACAGCCATAACTCCTCTCGCACTTGTCCTACTGATAAGTGTTTTGAGGGAAGCGCTTGAAGACTATGTAAGTTTATTAAAATATCTATAAACATCTGATCTATAGAAAAGAAGAGTAAATGACAAAATAACGAATAAAAGGGTTTGTTTAGTATTCGATAGATCAAAGACATTAGGATAACAGGAGGAAGGTAAAACAAGTTAACAAGAATCGAAGTAAATAGCAAGTAATTTGGAATAAGAATATCAGTCCAATTTTTAAAGCAATAACTTTAGATCAGACATTAACATTTAAGATTAAAGCCTTGAAAGTTCTAGGCTTAGAAATGATTCTTAATTAATAGATCAGGAAAATAATCCCAATAAGCATCTAAAAGAATTCGAAAAGTTTTTCTCTGAAAAATAATGGTGTGATGTGAAATGTGGTGACATTGTGTATTTGAAAGATGGAGAAAACTTTCCAGCTGATGTCTTGATTCTGATGTCATCTGCCGAAAATGGAGAGTGTTTTGTTCAAACTTCTTCATTAGATGGTGAGAGAGCTTTGAAACATAAGTAATGCTTAGCACCTGTTACACATACCCTCATGAAAAAAGGAATCCAAAACTTCAATTGCCAGATTATAATAGTAATGATATATTTATTTTAGATTCATACTCAGTAGCCAAGCAAGAACCTTTATGAGTTTAATGGATTTATTGAGAGTGATTAATTTCCTGATTTTGGAACCACTCCTATAAGTGAAGAATCAAAAAGAAGAACAGCCAGAGTTGAAAACAAATAAATTGGTTTGAGAGGTTCAAACATTGCTAATACTGATTGGATTTTTGGGGTTGTGGTATTTACAGGTAACGATACAAAATTAATGTTGAATTCTGGATAACCAAGATTTAAACAATCTAGGATTGAAAAGGTTGTTAATATTATTTGCATCTATCTGATTTTCATTTAAGCTGGACTATGTCTGATTATGAGCATTTTTTCTGGATTCTTTACAGCAGATAACGCTTAATTTGATAAAGATGGTTTAAAGAGAAAAGCTGAATATCTATTTTATACTGAGTTTCAATCATCTAGTCACGGCGCTAATAGAACTTAACAATAAGAGATAGGCTATAATTCAGGACTCGAAGGATTGTCAACTTATGGATCTTACTATATCTTGCTAAATACTATCATTCCTGTAAGTCTTGTAGTTTCTGTGGAGTTTGTAAAGTTTCTGCAAACTCCGTTCTTCAGTTGGGACAACGAAATGTTTGACAAAATTTCTATGAAGCACTGCCAACCTATGTCAATGACTCTTCATGAAGAATTAGCTTAGGTAAAATATGTCTTCGCAGATAAAACTGGAACTTTAACAGCAAATTAGATGCAATTCAAAGCTTGTTCAATAGCTTCAGTTTGCTACGATGAAGATTATAAGGATGACGATTACGATTATATCGAAAACAGCATAGATGAGGATGATCTAACATCAATCAGAAATGACGAAGAAAGCAAAGAGTAAGATAGATTAAGCAACTATAATGAGAAATAATCATCAAACAAGTTATAGACTAAAATGCCATGTCCACCTATAAACCACTTATCCAGTACACAAATTATCAGAGAACTTCTTGAATCTAACAAATTTTTCATGAATGAAAACGTTGATCTTGGAAAATCCAAACAGGACAAAGAAGGAATAGTTCTAAATACACAAAATGACTACATTCATTAATTTTGGCTGTGTGTTGTTCTTTGTCATGATGTTATAGTTGCAAAAGATGAAAAAACTGGGCTTAAATAATATTAGGGCACTTCACCAGATGAAATAACTTTGCTTTATGCTGCGAAAGAAGTAGGTTATGAATTTTTAGATAGAACTTCAAATACAATATCAGTTCGAGTTTTTGATTAAGTTATTACTTACAGTTTACTATAGAAAATTGATTTTACTAGTGACAGAAAGAAAATGACAGTCATAATCTAAGACTAGCAAAATGAGAATATCATCTTATTTAGCAAAGGAGCTGATATGGCAATTTTGGAAAGACTTTGTGATAAAATTGAGCAACCATTCTTTGATGCTACATAAGAAGATTTGATCAAGTTTTGCACCAAAGGATTTAGGACTTTGTGCTTTGGAATGAGAGTAATTGATTTATAACTTTATGGAGAATGGGCTCTAAGATATGACAATTCATAAATGGAGAACATTAAGTATGGGCATGATAAGTTTAAGATAGAAGGAATTACAGAAAACATAACAGAAAAGTTAGAATTTGAGATTGAGAACAAGCTATTCTTGTTAGGAGCAACAGCCCTTGAAGACAAATTGTAAGAAGGTGTTCCTGAAGTAATTGATGATCTACATTAAGCTGGTATCAAAGTTTGGATGTTAACAGGAGATAAATTAGAAACAGCTGAAAATATTGGCTTCTCTTCAAAGATGTTCAATGAGAAAATGTTTATCTTTAAGCTATAAACTCACACTAAAATGGCAACACGGCAAAGACTATATGATATTGAGAATAAAATGCTTCAAATTGAAAAGTAACACTGTACTCCTATTATTGGAACCTAATTTATCCTTAATCCTAACCCTTAAGAAATTCAAAGAGTTCTCTCTATATCAAAGAGAAACAGCTCTTAATCTGTTGACTAGAATTGTGAAATTAGAAATATCATAAATGCACTAGAAGAATTCAAACACGAGTCACGATATTCTGAACATACTTAAGGAGACTCTTGGGCTAAAAAACCTGCACTTAGAAGAAAACTAAGAAAAAGATTGGAAGAAATTGTTCCAAACAAAAACCTTATAGCACAACGATTACTAAGGGAAAACTAATTCTTCCATTAGTTTTAGCTAAACTAGTCAAGATTTATTCCAATCTCATTTGACAAAAAGATAAATCAGTATTTGATGAATAAGAGCAATGTATATAGATCATCTTAATCTGCTAAAGGATAAGTCTCAGGGTTGGATTATGTGGATAATGAAGATGATTTTGCAATATTAGTAGAGGGTCAAACTTTGCATTACATTTATCAATCCTATTATTTTAATAAATTATGTTGATAATTTTCGTTTGTAAAAGTTTTTATTAAGTTAAAATTGTATAAAATTTTGTATGGTCCTGCAAAGTTATAAAAGAGTAAACGGTTTCATTGAATTAGATTAAAAAATTGTAAAATTCATAAATAATCAAATTATAAATCAATCCATCTTAGTTTTCGGTTTTGATTATGGATTCTAAGAAGATGACAAAGAGATTTTTAAACATACTCTCTAAATGCAAAGCTGTGGTGGTATGTCGTGCATCCCCAAGTTAAAAAGGTCTGGTCGTAAAGATGATTTAAGATAGCGAGCCTTTAGTGGTCACTCTATCAATCGGAGACGGTGCCAATGATGTTAATATGATTTAGAAAGCTCATATTGGTGTTGGAATATTTGGAAAAGAAGGATATCAAGCAGCAAGCAGTTCAGATTATGCCATTGGCTAATTTAGATTCTTAAGACGATTGCTGTTCGTTCATGGTAGATGGAATGGCATAAGACTTAGTCACTTCATGCTATTTTTCTTTCATAAAAACTTGGTATTTACTATTCCTTAATTCTGGTTTGGTTGGTATAATGGCTTTTCAGGACAATCATTCTACGATGACAATTATTTAACAGTTTTCAATTCTATTGCAACCAGCATAGCTCTAATAGCTTTTGGAGTGCTAGATTAAGACATTAATCCAAATGATGAGAAAAGTAAGAAACTGATTGAACTATTCTACCCATTTTTATATTAAGAGAGTCAAAGATAATCCTCTTTTACAAGAGGCAAGTTTTTCATGATAGCTTGTATTAGTGTAGGCTAATCTATTCTTGTATTTGGAGCTCCGATAATTTCAATGTAAAATCTTTAGGGTCAAAATATTATGCAGCACTATAATTAGAACGCTTAATTTTATAAAATAACACATAATCTCATGTTTGACAATGGAAAAGATGGAGATCTTTACGCAGCAAGTTTATGTTCATATTTCGCTGTAGTTTTTATTCACTATTTCTTTATTATGCCGTTTACAAACAACTTTACAAGCTCTATTGTACAGCTATACCTTCTTTCATTCTTCGTATTTTGCCCTCTTTTCGTAATACCTTACAACTACTTGCCAGACAATTTCCTGATGTACAGGCTCTACGAGATAATGTTTGAAAATGGGTATTTCTGGCTAATAATCATTTTGATAGTAGCATGCAGTATAGTACCTATTAAGTTCTATTTTTGGGCCCAGTCTTTGCTGTTTCCTTCCCTGAAAAATCTTATAATGAGAGGTGATCTTAATGTTGAGAAAATTTTGAAAGAGGCTGATCCTGCAAGAGCCAAATTGACTCATGATTTATTGAAGTAGAAGTAACAAGAGTAAGTGTAAAAGTGGAAGTAGGAATATCAAAACAATGATTATTGCTTAAAAAAACATTTTATTTTTTATATACTTTTTGTAATATTTTTCAGTTATAATCAGTTAGAATTGAGAAACCAAGCAACATAGATTAATCATTTGAGAGAATTGCTCTGAATCATCAAATTTAATAAGATGCTAGTTGTGAATCTCCAAGTTAAAGTTTCTCCAGAAAGGGTCTCTCTCCTAAGCGAAATTTTACCTGCCAAACAAAAAGAGAGCACATCAGGGATGAAAAACTTATTTACATAAAAATATTTTTGATCGATTTATTAAGTATTTTTTCTGAGAAACTTGTTCTACGTAGATTAAAAAGCTAAGTTGCAGAAAATGAAGATGAAAATCTGGATGAAAATTAAGCTTTATAGTACAATTTAAGACTTTCTTTCAATAATCTAAGCCAAGACGATGTTTAAGAGGAGGAAAAGCTTTAGCATGATAAAAAAGTAACTTGCTAGATATTAAAAGATCAATTTGATACTTTTACGGAGCATTCTGAAAATTTGGGATTAGAAACCATGTCAATTATTGTTCCAAGTCAAAATTAGAAAATTGTGGAGACTTCTTCATAAATGAATGATAATGATACTCTGTATGCAAAGTACAAGCAAATCATGATGATGACTAATGTCATTGAAAGTCATAATTCACATACTAATCGAAAAAGTTAAATTAACTGCAGTTAAAAGAGAGATGTTGAGAATTAAATTATAGTTGCAGAAGCTAATCCAAATAGAAAGTTAAGTAAGAGACTTTCAACAATGAAATGATGAAGTAATACATATTATCTAAACCATCAAAGTTATATTCATATTCTTAATTTAGCTTATTTCTAAGTTCTTCCAAATTTCTACTAAAGTTAAAAGCTTCATAACTCTTATTGTTTAAATAAAAATTAAAAAATTAAGCATTTAAATCTATTATAATCATAGAGTATCAGAAAAATCTAAATCTAGCATAACAAGCTAGCCATTTTATATAAGAGCAAGTTTGCATTGACCAAATTATTTCAGCATCTCTAGGTCCACATTATTTTGATCTCTCCAGAGTATTATCACATAATCAGGCTCTACTTTCTAATTAAAATTCCTTCTCTCGTTATATACTAAGAACATTTCATATTAGCTCACCTTTTAATTTGCCTAATTATTTCCATTATACTCAAGCATATTATTTGCATTTTAAGCATCAATTTTACGTCTTTTGAGTAGTTAACTATCTTAATGCTTTCCATTTTATTATAATTGCAAATTATATTCATTATACAGTTTATGGAAATCACTTTATCTAATTATAAATAGCCCCTATCTTTTTAATTAACTGTAGAAATCAAAAATATCTATCTCTAAGTGCTCATGAATTGAACTACGAATATTTATATCTTGCTAAAGTTTGCTATTATACAAATCTTCATCAATTATTGCAAGTCCTTTCTAGATTAAAAAATAAGCTTCTTCTGGAAATATAAATAAATCTCCTTGTTTTTGATAACCAAAAGTCTCTCTTATATTTAAATCTTTCACTTTGGGAATTTTATACATTTTCAAATGATCTATGTATTCTAATATCTCGAGTTTTATATGTGTTTTATTTTAATTTGACAATTGTTGATTCTAAACTATATCTGTCTCTTAGTTAATTTAATGGATAATATTCTCTTATTTAAGTTCTTATAATTCTGAATTTGCTAGAATTGGTTCCTACTCTTATTTTTAAGGAGATGATGAAGATTTTTCAATTTATGTTTAAAGAATTGGTAGAAATTTTCTGAACAAAATATTTTCATTTTGCTCATAGATATCTCTCAACTCATCTAGCTTTTGCTTTTGTCTTTTTTATGCTTCCCTAAAACAATAATTAAACAAATTTAACATAAATTAAAACAAATATATGAGGAACTTACTCTTTTGTTGTATAATTAGCTAATTTGGCTTTAGAAAACTTTAACTTCTTGTCCATTTTATATACTCAATAATTTAAATAATTTAATATTGTAACTTTTCTATATATTTATTTCCCACCCAATAAAATAGCTGAAAATTAGTTTGCATGATTAGTAGGATATGTGGAATAAATTTGAAAAACATATAAGTTTAATCTTAATTTTAATTTATCAAAGTATGAGTAGTAGTAGAGCAAGTGCAACTAACACAAACTTAAAATCAACTAGACTCTAAACCCAATATTACCCAAAAGAATATATGAAGTTAATCTAATAATAATTAAGATTTTCTTAATTTTTTATATAGTAGAATAAAGTGGCATAAAGAATCAGTATTCAGACTTTGAGATATCTCTAGATAATAACAGCTCATCTCAGAGTCATAACTTTTACAGAACCAGCAGTGTGAGGGAGCCACAGCTTAGTGGGATTGGAGCAAGAAATCATCTAGATTTTAATTAGGTGTAAAGTACTATTAGCTTAAGAGATCAAAAACAATAAATGGCAAACTCATCTGCATACTTCATTTGATTAGATTTTTAGATTGAGAAATATAAAGGGTCTTGGGGGCTAATAAACTTAATGAATTTAATGCCTATTAATATAGTGCATAAGAACCTGCAATTGGCGGCAGTTTAGATTTTACAATTAACTTTAGTACTCAAAGTTCCCCATCAAAAGGAGTCTCACTGAGAAGAATGAGATCTCAGCAGTAACAGCAGACCTTATAACAATTGCAAAATGTCAATAGCAATAGAAGTTTCTCAAATATCAGAAATGACTTTATTACTGATCAGGAACTTGATTTATTACAGGCTGAAAGTCTGAAAGAATCACGATCTAACAATTCAAAGGTGAGATAATATTTATTTTTAATTTAAATTTACATATAGATTGGCGCAACTTAATTTTAAAAGTTTAATCAAGACTATCAGACCCCTGGCTTGGGGAACATGGGTAACACATGCTTTGCAAATAGTGTCATATAGTGTCTTACCCATACCCCACATTTCTTGATGTACTGTATGAGAAACTTGCATTCTTAGAAATGTCCAACTAGAATTTTACAGACTGGCCCCCTGATGATGTTGAATTCTATTGGATCAATTATAATTGTATTCTTAAATTTCTACTGGATTTATTTCGTATCTCCAGACTTAATATCAATGCTAAAATTTAACTCACTAATCCTATTCTTACATTTAATCATCATAAAAAATAATATTACCCAAATAATTTAAAAGGATCACATTCATGTCAGATGTTCATGAGATCAGCAGTTGTATAACAGTTACTCAACAGTGAGAAATTCTGTTCCTTCTGTATCCTTGAAGCTCACATAAAAGAGATTTTCGCTGAACGTGAGAGAGGAACCAAATTTGTTTATCCTCTGAGTGCCATCGTTCTGATTAAAAAGGTTGCTCAAGGGCTTTTTGAGGTTGGTAGACAATGTGATGCATCAGAATTTCTACTATGCTTACTTGAAAATATGATATAGGCTTCCTTCGGGTATTTAAACAACGTGCCTTTCAAGCTATAGAGGGAAACGGTTGTTTCAAAGATTTTCCAAGGAATGCTTGAGAGATAGATCATTTGCTGCTCTTGCTCAAATATGACAATGATAGAAGAAGCATTTCTAGATTTGAGTTTGGTAAGAACTTAAATTTCTTGTTGATCTGATTCGTGGTCTATAGAATATTGCTAACACCAATAATGATCAGAGAATGAGTCACACACAAATGTCTAACTAACCAGTTGACTTCCTAGATTGCATAAGTTATATATTTAATTTTACTAAGTGAGTTCTTCAAGACTGATATTTTGGATGAACAGAACAAATATCATTGTCAGAGTTGCGGTAGATTAAGCAAAGCATAGACAAGATTCAGAATGAAGAATTGTAAATATAATATTAGATTAAATTCTTTTAGTACCTAAGGTGTTGATTGTTCACATGAAGAGATTTACTCACTTAGGGACTAAGTTAAAGACTCCCCTAAATTTTCCAGAGTATTTTTCCTTCGACTCTGATTACCTGCTAGAAGATGTAGCCTTCAAAGAGTAGTAACATTAGTATAAGCTCTATGCCTTAATTGTTCACCAGGGATATTCAGCACATAAGGGTCACTATTATAGTTATATTAGACCAACCAATTCAGACAATTGGTACAAGTACGATGACGAATCGGTAAAACTCATTGAAAATCTGGAGAGTCAAGTGCTTTCAACGTAAAAAGCTTACATCTTGTTCTATCAAAAGATAAAAGTTGGAAAGACTGGCAATTAATTTGGCAGTAACATGAACTAATAGTAAAAATTATTAGTTTAGAGTAGTCCTGAGAGAGTTCCTAAAGGGATCCCTTAAATTAATTTGTTTGAAAATAAACTGAGCAAATCCAGTCTAATCAACTAAAATTCAAAAATCAAAGAATTCAATCCTTAATTCCACACACCAGTTAATAACTAACTTTCTAGAAACTATAGCAACAAAAAACGTGATCGTCCACCTGTAGGTTAATTAGGGTTTTAAGAAGAAACTAAGATGGAAGATTTTGATATCCAAATTCACAATCAATATTAAACACTTTTAATTTGCATTTATGCTTGCTTTTTATTTGAGCATATTACCGATACTTCCAGTCATGAGTACTAAATTCGGAATACCAGAAGAGGTACAGGAAACTTCTAATAAACCTAATATAGACCACATCATCAATTCGTTGACGACCCTGAGGATATCTTGCGCTCTAAAAAATAAACCTTAAAAAAGCAATAAGTGCCTATCATATCAACAAATATTGGGTCAAACAGTAGAAACGAAAGTCCAACTAAAATATCAATCAATTTAAAGTAAATTAGTAAAGGGCCTAATTCTATTAAAAAGTCTCATAAACCCTAGTCTGTTAGAATGAGTAATTTTAGCTCCAAAAATAGCACTGGATCTAAAATGAAGAAGAATTATCTTTTGGATAGTGTCAACATGAATTCAAATAATTGTCTAATTGTAAATGAATTGGGATATATGATAAAAATTAATAATGGGATAATTTTTCATATTCTTGCTTATATATTAATCAAGTTTGATACTAAACAATTAGATGCTTGACTATAATACCAAATTAACCTCGATTCATCTCTCTGAGATATAATAGGAAGACTAGTTAGCATTTATTTCAAAGTTAGACATCTATAATAGCAATCAAAAATTTGAATTGTATTAATTTTTAATCAAATTCAATTATTCATGAGAATTATGTAATAGTATCAATATTGCTTAATTTGCCTATTTTATATAATAAATAATTCATCCAACTTCTAGTCAACGAGTTTTTTGAATTAAAACCTAGAAAGCTCTAATTTCAAATCTTCAAACATCGAAACCACAAACCACAATTCCCTGCCAAAACAAAGAAGAACTCAATAGCCCAGATAGTTGCAATAATCAAGTTTTCAGCTTCAACAATTGAAGGATTTCGATACAATGTCTCAAACCTCTAAGAAATCAGTAAAATCCACTATTTCCTCAAAACTGAAGAACATTAAAGATAAAAAACCCAAGAAAATTCTACTGGTTTCCAGAAATAGCTCTGGTCAGTTCAAGAAAAGCAACAATAAAAGAACACTCAGAAGTTAACTTAATCAAAGCAGCAACAATAGTAGTAAGAGTAAAACTAGCAACAACGATAACAAGAAAATCTATCATAGATCAGCCAATAAAAATGTTTGTTACATTGGACCAAAATAGTGATAAGAACAATAAATAATAAATAAATATAATTATTAATAATCGGGGAGAGTAAGAACAAAAATAACTAATATTCCCCTGCTTTGATGATATAGATCTAATTTTTTTAACAATATTTCAATACTTATCTTATCTTGTTATCAACTAGTCATTTGATATTATTCTCCAATAAATAGTACAATTACGTGAATAAAGTAAAATTTATAAATAAATATATAATTAGGAATAATATTGCAATATTATAATGATATAGTGTGATGCATATCATATAAATTTGATCAATTATCTTTATACTTATAGAATAATGAATAGAAGTGGAGGCAACAGATAGTAACAACAGAAATAGAAATCAAACTCCAAGCAGCAGAACAATCATCCAAGGTATAATATTGATCTTTGTGTAACAAACATTTTGCTGCAGAAATAAGCAGTTGGAGATTGACATTACCAGTGATGAAGATAAGTCGCAGCGAAATTTAAATATTGGAGGTAATGGGGGCAATTTCAATGATGACAGCATTGTCTAGGATACAGCCAATATACCAGTAAGTTCTTCATTCTACAAATAAATCTCTTATTAATCTTATCTTATTTATAGCAAATGAACTATGATGGAAATGATTAATACCAGCATTTAAACAACAATAATGACTTAGAAATGGACAGCGACTGGAGAAACTCCGACTAATTTCAATAAAACAAAAACATAAACTACGATGAGGAGGAAGATGATGATTAATCTCACGACAAATTGGAGTTTATGAGAAGATCAGAGCATTAAAGAATGCTAAACCAATAAATGAAAAATTAGAGCATTTAAGACAATAAACTACAGTATGATGATGAGGACTAGGATGATAGTGACTATCACCAATAAGACAAGGAGGATGATGATTTACTGCTTAAACAAAGACAAGCAGCTGTAAACAACTAAAACCTTCAGGAAAATGATTAAGATTACTATGAAGAGGAAGATGATAAAGACACGCATTATGACAAGAAAGAATATGATGATGAATTAAACGATGAGGAACTACTCTAAGTGAGGCAGTAAAACTTAAGCAGTAAACAAGGACCAGGTAAAAGCATCTAAAGCCTAAAAAAGAGGAATGGTGGGAAGAACAAGAATGATGAAGATGAACTTATGGAATTCAATGGCAATAAAAATGACTCCTCTAATCACTAGAGTGAAGATGATGGGGATGAGGGCTTGAGGTTGCTGAACATAAGAAAGTCGAATCCGTTGATAGGTAAACATACAGATATCGTTTTATTAAAATTGCTGTTTAGACGATAATGCAAAGTAGAAGGAATTCTTGGTTTAATTTGGAGCATTGAAACTGATTCTTGGAGTAATTCTCTTTCTGTCCATATTCTTGACTGTTTTCGGTTTTGTGGCTTTTGCAGAGATAAAATTCCCAATATTTTCTTGGATTGGGTCACTTTGTCTCTTTCTGAATGTCCTCTGGTTACTTGGTATCATCAGCATTTTTAAGTAAGATTCAAGGTGTTTAATTTACTTTTTAGAGTTGAGTAAGACTTGCAGAGGATGTACTTTTCAAATCTCTCAGGTACTATTGGATTCGAAGCACTCTTTGTTTTCTTTAACTTATGCGTCATTTTACTTGCTATATTTGTGTTTCTGGGTATCACAGCAGCTATCAGCTTAGACCTAGCTCTCGCTCAGCTTGAGTCTCTGTATCATTCTAAGAAAAATACTTATATTTGCCAATAAACATATTTAAAATAAGCTTGATAGTAAATATATTTTTGTAAGACTGGTCTGGTCGTATGACTTATGACTTATATGTGAATAATTTTTTAAGTTTAATGTGAGAATAGGTTCTAAAAGGTTTTCCCTGATAAAAATTTTCATATTTTCAAAATAAAAAACAAATAATAATAGTTAAAAGATAATCATTGTTTTTTGGATAAAAATTGAATAGAATAATATTAACAGGTGCACAAAATATCAAGTATATATTTTTGTAAAAAGCGATATAATTAGATTATTTAAGATCATATCATCTGAAAATATTAAAAATTAAAAATAAAATTATATTTGATTTGGTAAAATGCTTAACTAATACTCGAAAAATTACTAATTCTAGAAAAATTGGGATCTTCGTTTCGATGACTAAATGACTTTGGAATCTAGTCCAGACACGTAACAAAAGCCTTCCTATATAGTTGGAAGTGTCTCATGCTTAATAATTTCAGCAATGCTCCTTGGGTATTTATAAAAGGTGTTTAGATCGGGGCAACCCAAGCTTCAAATCGCATAACAGCTTTCTTCTACACTTTCAATAACATTCTCTACCCTCTCCTTATGATGTTGGTGATTTACATGACAATCATTGCAAACGATTAGGTCACTTCTCTGCCAATAATTGGCGACAGATTTATGCCTTTTGGATCAGTGAGCAGTATAATAGCTTTAGTGGTTGTTATGATGACTCTGCTTTTCCTTGGTTATGTTGCTGCTTTTACTGAGAGTAAAGTAGCTGTTGAAACTTATGGAGTCATCTTGATAATTGGAACTGTAGGCCTAATTATATAGAGCAGTTTTGCTACTTACTTCGCAGCTCAATTTGATGACTAAACCTTTAGTAGAATTTATATTTTCTCTTTAAATAAATTAGAAATCAATTTAGTGTTTACTATTCATATAACTGGGGTAAGCTTATGATATAAGTTCATGAGAAATACTTTGATGTAAAAACTATGGGTTGCTATGGTGGTAAATATATGGAAAACTCTTAATCGCCAAATTTCTACGACTTAAAATGTTATAATAAAAATGAGATTGCTTATATCTGGGAATAAGATTAGGATAAATACCTAGAAGATCAATCAAATGATTACTCTTGTATAAATATAGGGTGTAAAGCTGTCTTTGGGTAATGGGTATCAACAAAACTTAAGTACCTAGGGTTGGTAGGGTTCACTTCAAGCGCTATTTGCATGATTATGATTGGAATTACGGACAAAATCTGCAAGAAAATGTCGAATGGAAGCCAAAGAATTATGTGGCATAATAAACCCATAGAGTTATTCTACCTTGGTGTTACACTAATAGTCATTTTAGTAGTTGGAATATTAACTGGAGTAGCTAAACCTGAAGAGCCATAAATTTTTCCATATTCCATTGAATATCCTAAGGAATTGTTTTATTCAGAAGTCAACTAATATCAATTTATTTTATTTAAAATTTAACTCTGCAGCTATTAAGCTCAGGAAAGAACTATTAGAAGTGAACAAAAATATTTTTACAGTATACGGTTTGTAAATATCTGAAGATTAATCTTAATGCAGACCAGATTGTAACCCACTACTTTATTACTTGGAACTTAAAACTAAAAATGGCAAGCTATTCATTGATAATTAAGAATAGCTCTCGCAATCCTAACTTTAAAATAAAAACTAATGGACCCTAAGCAGATGGGGAAAGTTTTACTGTTGCTTTTTCAGGAGATTTATAGTATATAAACTAGGCTTTAAGCAATTTAACCTTTGGACCATTCTGCCCGTTTAATACTGGCTAGAAGATAAGAATAACAGCAACTGCTTAAGGTAAAGATGGCAAACCAGCAAATGGATAGATGATATCAGCAGCAGCTGGGCAGGCAGTTGAAGCAAGGGGCTTTGGAACTACACTTATTACTTTTTCGTAAGCATAACTTAGTCGATTTACAAAAGTTAAATGTTTAGTGAAATCCCACAAGATTTGATTATGAATGATTAGACTGTAAAACTCAGGACTAGAGTTTAAGATTTCGGTGATGAAGCTAAAATATAAGATGTATCAGTTACAGCTACTTATTTTGCTTTTGTAAGCTTATTTTCTTCCATAATCTCTTTAGAACATAAGTTATAAATGTTCCTCGAATTATTTGCAATATTTTGTAAATGATAAACTAAATTAACTAATATTGAAATAGTAATACTTAAATTACTATTGTGTTCAATTAGAGACTCAATCGTTGTCCTCCCAGATTCTATTAGCTAGGTCATTGTTGTCGAAGAATAAGGCATCATCACTATCAAATTCTTCATCATCAACCAAGTCTCCTTCTGCTGGCTGACCTTGAATTCTATCATCATAGTAGTAATCGTACATGCCTCCATCTTATGACGGGAATCTCTTATCGTATTCATCCATCAACTAAAGGTAAACCTAGTTATGAACTTAGAATCTTCTGGTTTTAATCTCCTGCTTCCACATTTCATCGTGAAGTTAAACATAGTCCAAGATTGCATTGACTAATTTTCTGATGTTAGGGTTCTTGTCACTCAAGAGCTCGAGAACAATTGAGACCATTTGAGTAGAGTGAAGAACAACATCACGTGTTGGTTTGAAGAACATAAACTTAAAGAAGGTGTTAAGAATTTACTGAACCATTTCGTCATCTTCCTGTTTAGCTCCCAATAAATCTTAAAGCATTTTAATCATGTAAGAATTCGCGATTAAAACAGCTGTCTGGTCGTTTCTGCATATTGATGCCATTAACATCACAGTCTCTAAAATTATGTCGTCCTCTGCGAACCCTGTCAAGAGACCTGATTGTACGAATTCAAGGAAGTTAGTCTTTAGGATTGTCTCTTCCCAAATATCTGAATGAACATACACCATAGTTCCTAGGAGCTCAACTTAAAGATCAGTGTTTTCTCCACATTATTAAGCCATCAAAATGTACTATTCAAGATATCTCTCGAATGTTTCTAATGTTAGATGGAGCGAACTAAGCAATTCTAAACACTTAAATATTGATAACAAACTTTATTATTGATTTGAGATGAATGTTTCTGCAAACCTTGAATAACAGAGTATCATTGAATTTGATTGCTCTGTTTATAAGCTCATCCAACTGCTCTTCTTGAGCAAATCTTTCAGCATTTCTTGTATTTGTTGCTAAGTTAACTGCCAAGCCTACAAGCTCTTTACCGACTATCGGTTCTGGGCAATGAATTATCAATTAGTAAACTAGAGGGATACACTCAGTATAGGTAAACTTGTAATAATTAAATGTTTATAAATATAAGCATATTACATGCATTTAAAAGTAGCCTTGGTCTTGTCCTCTAATGATAAATGATACAAAATTTTCAATATCATAGCTCTAAATCCAGGGGCTTTCAAAATTTCAACTAACTTAGGGATGAGACCTTGCTCTGCCATCTGTATTCTAATTTCTTCATCAAAAGATAAATTAAAGAGTAGTCTCAATGCAATTTACAAAAGTAACTGATTATTGCAAGGAATAAATCGATTGATTTTCTCAATGATACCCTGCTCTTTCATTTCAGTCTTATTATCTCCAAATATAGATAGCTTCTTAAGAAAGTTTAGCACGATGAACAAAAGATCTGGATTGTTTCTGTCCATCATAGTAACTAAAAGACCAATGATGTTTCTATTCTTCATTTTTCTCTCAATTTGTAAGTCCTCAGCTAAGTTCAATAAGAGGTGAAAAGCGACAAATAGCACTTTCTCCTATCTCTTAACAGTAGTTGCTAGCTATCTCTCTTCCTTTCTCATAATCAATGCCATTTCATCAAACTATGGTGTCCCTTGAGCAACTTGCACTAATAAATATTATATGAATAATAGCTATGCTTACAATCCTCAGTTTTTTACTTAAATTCCTTTACTCTCAAGACATACCTCTTAATTTCATGCTCAATAATTTTGATGGTAGTATCTCCAATTTAGTTCTATAGATTTGTGTGATTAAAAGTTACAGATTAGGAATAATGGATAAGTGATTCTTATATTAATTTGAAGTCTTACAGATAAAAGCCACTCGTGGAATTAAGTAAAGTCTAGTAGTAAGCTTGGAAGATATTCAGCATGTAGAGAGTAAGTTCGAGTGATTTCTTGAAGTCATCTCTTAAAGTACGAGCCATAGTAGAGAACAAAGTTTCATGCTCCAACATGAACTCCATGTTTTCATGAGAGAAGCAAAGATACAATAAGCATTTTGCTCCTTCAATTTTCTTCTCAACTGCATCTTCATAGAAGTTTTCAATCTTTAAAAATAAGGTTTAAAATTCCTAAATTACTAATATAATTTTATGAACGTAATTCTCGATATACTGAATGCTGACTTTAGAGTAGTCAATTTAAGTTGCCTTAGCTTTCTAATGATTAAAATAAAAAAAGAAGTTCTTAATCATACCCTTTTAGCTTAAGCCATCATTATTTTGAATTTTAGATTTATATTATTGCTTTTCAAATTTAAAAATACTTCTATTTTAATATGATAAAGATAACTCATTTAATCTAAAATTAATAATTAACTATCTGTTTATTATGTTTTATATTATTATAGAGGAATATGTTTTTAAATGATAATTTCAGCTAAAGATTTTCTCTTCCCCCGGTTTACAAAGTACAATACAAGATATTCCTTTAAGCTTTTTGTAATTTACTACCATCTTTGGATTAAGTGGGTCTAATTCCTTAGCTTTTTCAAAATCATCAGCTGCTTCTGGGTATCTCTTTAAGGATTTTAATGAAAATGCTCGCCTAAAATGAGCATGAGCATTCTTTGGATTCTTTTTTATTACTAAACTGAAATCTTCAACTGCTTTTTCATGGTCCTCTATCATTTAGTAAGCTTTAGCTCTTTCATGAATATATCTGATATCACTTGGAATCATCTCAATGCACTATAAATGAGTTAAAAATTACTTAAAGACTTACTCTGCTATAAGGGTAAATAGACTTTTCAAACTTCTTAGATGGCAGTAAGCAAGACCAATATGATAATAAATGTCTGCTTCATAAGTTAAGAATGGTTTATTTATCAAAGCCTTTTTCAAAGTCTTGATACATTTCTTATATTTATTGAAAGCATAGAATGATAAGCCAAGTTTATAAAGAACTTATGGATCATTTTCGTTAACTTTCAAGGCACTCTCTAGATCATCAATTGATTAAGTGAACATTTATAAATCATAGTAGCATTGAGCTCTATTCATTAAGAAACTTATATTATGGGGATCCTTCTCAATAGCTGTATTAAAGAAAGAAATTGCTTGATCGTAATCTCTAAGAGCATGATAACAACATCCTTGTCCATCGTAAACTCCAGGATTTTCTTGATTTGTGTCAAGATCAAGACTCATTTTGAAATCTTCAATTGCTTCATGGTATCTTCTTGATTTTAGTTTGGAGACACCTCTTCTATAGAAAGCTTCTGAGAAGTTTGGATCTAACTTAATAGCTTGATTGAAGTCATTTACTGCAAATTAATGATTTCCCATATCTTAATAAACCAAGCCTCTTGCAATGAAAACTGTTTTATCCTCTGGGAGTTTCTGAAGTACATTTGAGAAACATTTCAAAGATTTATGGAATTAGTTTGTTCTATGATACATCAATCCTAAATGGAATCTACTTGAAATAAAATTTTCAGATAGTGCCAAAGCTTGCTTGTACATTTCTATAGATTTTTCTTATAGAGAAAGTGTGTAATCACTTGATGCTCCTTTCTTAGAGTCTTCTTATGATTTTCCTTCATGTGCTAAACCCTTACTGTGCCAAAACTTAGGATTATTTGGTGCAATTTGGATAGCTCTATCATAATCCTAATGAGCGTTATCATAGTCTCCTTAATTTAAGAAAACATTGCCTCTATTGAAATAGAAAAATGGATCCTCTGGATTTCTAGCGATGGCTTCATCGTAATCTTTCTTGGCATCTTCAAGCTTTCCAATATGATAATGAGCAAGACCACGATTATTGTAATGGAATGAATGGGGTTCAATTGAAATAGCTTTTGAGAACTCATTAAGAGCTTCATCAAAATCTTCCTTCTCAAAGTAAGAAAGACCAAGATTATTATGTGCGCTAGCCTTATCAGCTCTCATTTCAACTGCCTTTTTCAAGTCATCAATTGACTACTCAAGTCTACCCAATCTTCTTAGGCAGATACCTTTATTAAATCTAGCTTAATAGATGTAATTTTGGTCTGAGAGATTCTCAATGGCTTTGTTGTAATCTTCTATAGCTTCTTCAAGCTTCTCTAATTTTGCCTTAACTAATGCTCTATTATAGTAATAGTTTCCATTTAATGGATCACGCTTCACGGCAATTTCATAATGCTTCAAAGCCTCATCTAATTACCCAAGCTCCTGATGGCATTGACCAGCAAAATCTAAAAAGTATTAGATTATCTTACAATTATAAAATTACTGTAATGTTCTGCTTGATCTTGGGGTTTCGCTTATTGCTAGTTGTCAAGTTTAATTGCCAAGGTAAA
>ARYC01017689.1:0-11025 GCA_000711775.1 Oxytricha trifallax
TTGAGATTAAGATAACCCATTTAATCTAAAGTTAATAATTAACTATCCGTTTATTAAGTTTATATAATTATAGAGAAATATTATTTTTTAAAGGATAATTTCAGCTAAAGATTTTCTCTTCCCCAGGTTTACAAAGTACAATACAGGAAATTCCTTTTAGTTTTTTGTAATTTACTACCATCTTTGGATTTAATGGGTCTAATTCCTTAGCTTTTTCAAAATCATCAGCTGCTTCTGGGTATCTCTTTAAAGATTTTAATGAAAATGCTCGCCTAAAATGAGCATGAGCATTCTTTGGATTCTTTTTTATTACTAAACTGAAATCTTCAACTGCTTTTTCATGGTCCTCTATCATTTAGTAAGCTTTAGCTCTTTCATGAATATATCTGATATCACTTGGAATCATCTCAATGCACTATAAATGAGTTAAAAATTACTTAAAGACTTACTCTGCTATAAGGGTAAATAGACTTTTCAAACTTTTCTAGATGGCAGTAAGCAAGGCCGATATGATAATAAATATCTGCTTCATAGGTTAAGAATGGTTTATTTATCAAAGCCTTTTTCAAAGTCTTGATACATTTCTTATATTTATTGAAAGCATAGAATGATAAGCCAAGTTTGTATAGTACTTATGGATCATTTTCATTAACTTTCAAGGCACTTTCAAGATCATCAATTGATTAAGTGAACATTTATAGATCGTAGTAGCACTGAGCTCTATTCATTAAGAAACTTATATTATGGGGATCCTTCTCAATAGCTGTATTAAAGAAAGAAATTGCTTGATCGTAATCTCTAAGAGCATGATAACAACATCCTTGTCCATCGTAAACTCCAGGATTTTCTTGATTTGTGTCAAGATCAAGACTCATTTTGAAATCTTCAATTGCTTCATGGTATCTTCTTGATTTTAGTTTGGAGACACCTCTTCTATAGAAAGCTTCTGAGAAGTTTGGATCTAACTTAATAGCTTGATTGAAGTCATTTACTGCAAATTAATGATTTCCCATATCTTAATAAACCAAGCCTCTTGCAATGAAAACTGTTTTATCTCAGGAGTTTCTGAAGTACATTTGAGAAACATTTCAAAGATTTATGGAATTAGTTTGTTCTATGATACATCAATCCTAAATGGAATCTACTTGAAATAAAATTTTCAGATAGTGCCAAAGCTTGCTTGTACATTTCTATAGATTTTTCTTATAGAGAAAGTGTGTAATCACTTGATGCTCCTTTCTTAGAGTCTTCTTATGATTTTCCTTCATGTGCTAAACCCTTACTGTGCCAAAACTTAGGATTATTTGGTGCAATTTGGATAGCTCTATCATAATCCTAATGAGCGTTATCATAGTCTCCTTAATTTAAGAAAACATTGCCTCTATTGAAATAGAAAAATGGATCCTCTGGATTTCTAGCGATGGCTTCATCGTAATCTTTCTTGGCATCTTCAAGCTTTCCAATATGATAATGAGCAAGACCACGATTATTGTAATGGAATGAATGGGGTTCAATTGAAATAGCTTTTGAGAACTCATTAAGAGCTTCATCAAAATCTTCCTTCTCAAAGTAAGAAAGACCAAGATTATTATGTGCGCTAGCCTTATCAGCTCTCATTTCAACTGCCTTTTTCAAGTCATCAATTGACTACTCAAGTCTACCCAATCTTCTTAGGCAGATACCTTTATTAAATCTAGCTTAATAGATGTAATTTTGGTCTGAGAGATTCTCAATGGCTTTGTTGTAATCTTCTATAGCTTCTTCAAGCTTCTCTAATTTTGCCTTAACTAATGCTCTATTATAGTAATAGTTTCCATTTAATGGATCACGCTTCACGGCAATTTCATAATGCTTCAAAGCCTCATCTAATTACCCAAGCTCCTGATGGCATTGACCAGCAAAATCTAAAAAGTATTAGATTATCTTACAATTATAAAATTACTGTAATGTTCTGCTTGATCTTGGGGTTTCGCTTATTGCTAGTTGTCAAGTTTAATTGCCAAGGTAAAATCGTAGAGTGCTCTTTGAAAATCTCCCATTCCTTAATAGCATCTTCCTCTCCAGTGATAGGCAGCAGCCATATCTAAACGATAATTATAATTTTTATATTAGGTTACTTGGATCCTTGTTGCAGGCCTCTGAAAAATATTAAAATGCAGTCTCAAGATTCTAAACTTCTTGTATTTAGAGATTTTCAATAAAATATATAAGTAATTATATAAGTTTACTGTACGTTACCCTTTCCCATAAAATACTTCTTTCCATCATTAAACAATTTCTTTGCCTAAATTCAAACAATTATAAAGAATTCCAATTACTTACTTCTGCTGGATTTCCAGATGTCTCACCACCAATTGCTTTTACTTTTTAAGCTCTTCCACCAGCAGCTTGTTTAGAATTTCCAGTTGCTGTAGCTGGTTTTTTTCCTGCACCTACAGATTTCATAGTTTAATTCTTATAATGTTTTAAATAAAATATATTGTCAATTCTAAAGCATTCCATCAAATAATTTATACGGTGAAGATTCCCGATTGTGCGGATTGGTTTAAGAACGAGGAATTTTAGAGAATTTAAGAGAGCCCTCTAGAATGATTTTTCAATCCAGGAGTAATCCAAGGAAGAATAGTGCGATGCTAATGCAGCAATGAGCAAAGCTCCCCTATAAAGTATTTTTTAAAAATCTTAAAGCTGTACAATACTTTTTATCGGCTGCCTAGAATTTTGAAGCTTATTTATGGCTCTTAATAAATGAAAAAAGGGTTTCTATTGGGGCAAGATCAAATTAATAAGGTCCGAGAAATGCAATGGGTACTTGAAGCAGTTCAAATTTTGAGCGTAAATATTTAGAACGATGATAAGCTGCGTTATCTAGCAACAATATAGTTTTCTACCTCCAATCAGGGTCATTGGAATCCAACCTTTATATCAGCAAGAGGATAAAGTAATAAACTGTTAAGCTATTGTTTCGACCTTAATTTAGGGTAAAGTATATTTCACCAGAGGAGCTTATTCCAGCAATAATGCTAACCTGTTTAATTCTAGTAAGTGTAGAGCTATAACGTTTCACACCTCAAAACGCCCCACCTTTTCTAGGGTTCCTTATCCATTAAATGCTGCTCTCGTCGATGTTTATAATGTTAACACCCATTTTCATCAACTCAATATAATTCTTGGCTGCAAGTTATCTCTGAAGAAGTGACCTTTCCCCATTTGTTCTCTTGTCAACGCTGTATACCTTCTTATAAGAGAGACCAATCTTTTACCTGACAATTTTGCTGAGATAACTTAATGATATCTTGATTCCAAACTCTTTTATCAAAAACTACTAAAGCATTGATAATGTTTTAATTTCTTTATTATTGGCAAGAAAATCAATAATTGAATCGTGAAGTGATTCAGGAAGTCTACACTTAATCATTTTTTTGCTGTTAATTGTTAAGCCATCTCTTGATCGATAAACTTTCAGAGTTTCATTGACTAAGTACCTTGAAACTTTCAATCATCGTTAAATTTAACTGTAAGTACAGGAATCCTAGTAATACAGCTAAATAATCTTTTCTTGCAAATCATTTTGAAATGCTGGAACTGACTTTTATTATAATGGATTTGGGCATACTAAGGACTCATTCTTGTTTGAAATACAAAGCTTATCTATCATTGTCTCAAGAGTTTCAGTTTTCTAGTGTTGAATAATTTGCTTAGAATCCAGAAATTACTTTACCTCTTTATCTAGGACTTCTTCGTCATAAATGATTCCTTACTTTTTCAGAATGAACTAAAGATGGAGTCTACAGCAGTAATTAATTGATTCATTAAAAGAGCTTTGGGATAGCGAACCTAAATACAAGTTTGAATCTCCAGCAGACTCTAATTGAACTCTAGGATCGTACTTTTTGTCACTGTAGTTTGGGACTCTTTAAAATTAAGATGCAGCCTTCTCAATTTCTTCTATGTCTTATACTGTCCATTTCATTATTGAAACTAAAGAAGGGTCAATCTACTTATTTGTTAGGAGTTCGGTCGATACTTATATGCAATTTTGGTTTTAAGGAGGTTCGATAATTGAGATACTCTGATCTTCGCATTCCTCATTATCAGATTCGCTACTATCAACTTAATCTTTCCTTCTAAAGAATCTATTTAAGGTAGTTTGCTTTTAATTGATTCTCGATGAGTTTTCCATTTCTCTGCTAAAGTTATTTATTTTGAGGGTGAAAGGATTCTTCTATATAGTAATGCTTTTTGAGAAAGAATGTTTGGGTTTTCCCTATTAATAATTATATAAATAATGCTTATAATTAATTAATATAAAGTTTATTAATTAAATACCCCTCAATTAACTACTACTTAAGAGTGCAACAAATAAGAATGTAGAACCAACTTGCAACAGTCAATGTCCACTAAGTCCAAGAGAAAATAGGTAGCAAGAAAGAGCTACATGACTTTTTGCAGCAGGAATGTGGGGCATACCTTCCCAAGATTGGATGCTGCAATATTTACTTCCTGAAAAGCATATTGAATGGAGAAAAGGAAGTAAGTATTAACTTTTTTTATTATTTTAGTACTTAAAGAGGAGCGAAATTATGGTGGCAGCTGTGCCTCAAATAGAAGGTCTCACCGCAGACGACTTTCTCGATTACGCCAAGATAAGCCATCACTTTTATCCTACTTACCAGATTAGAGCGACTGGCTCCATCTGGATAAGAAGTGGATATGCGATATCTTTTATCCTTGGACAAAGAAGGGATAAACTTAATGATTCTTGAGGCTAAGCAAAAGAGAAGGGAAAGGCTGGATTAGTCTCAAAACTTGATTGTTCACATGAAGCCAGAGTTTGTTCAAGCTCTCAACAACTCTCTCTCATACAGTGGTAAGCAGTAAGATAATGTAAATAAATATAGTGCAAAAGGGAAGATCTGCTCACCTCATCAAGATGACATCTCAAAGAAAGAGGAGAAAAGGGGAGGTCGAGGAAGTTAAGGGGGAGGAAGTAGCATGAGAGGAAGCAAACAAAAGTACCTATCAGAGAACAAGAGGATGCGGGATGAGTTTAATGGTATGAAATCTACTATCGACGATCTGGTAGGCTACCAGGCATTGGTTCATAAACTTCATGAGAGTGGCATCATAGACAATGAAGGAAGGCCTCTCCAACCCTAGGTTAATGAGTTCATGGAGTGACAATTTATTAATGTGAGAGTTCATAAATAATACTCTTAATTTAACTTGTAAAGTTTTAATTTGTAAACAAATGGGATCAATCAAGCTTGAGATTAAGTTGACTTCTTTTATTACGAGATATAACATTCCCTGTCATTGTCTCTTTCTCTTGCAGTTCTCTTGATGATCCTGCTTAGGGGCAGAGATTCTCTTACCAATCATTCTTCCATATCGGCTTTTAATTACACCGCTGTCTTATTTAGGAGAAGCCTTGCCAGATTGGTTCGACGGATCTGAAAGTTTGCCGTTATCACTTTGATCTGCGAAGCTCTCTCTGTTTGAGTCATGCTTCTTGACAACGGGCTTCACATTTTAAGTTTAAAAGTCCATTGAACTCCTGTATACTAAATTTAATTTGCGATCATTAACTTACCTCGCCTTTTTTGACTATTTAGCTTTTTCCAAAGTTTTGACTTTAATATAAGGCTAAGAGAGGTCTATTGAATCTACCCCATTTTCATTTATGCTTCCCGTTGAAACCATCTTCCCAGATGCCTCCAAGACAGGATCTGAATTATTCAATGAATTACCATCGTTTAAAATGTTTGGACCCTTCAACTCTTCATCTTAAGCATTAGTAGTGTTAATTTGATCTATTTTTTCGAGAACAGTTTGAGTGAGAACTGCTCCATCACAGTTCCCTTCAGCATTATCATAGTGCAGAGCTAGCTAACCTTTGGAGGCTTCCTCATTGCACTTGGATTTTTAGTCTGCTATATCTTCGTCACACCATTGCTAATAGCTCAGAATAGTCTGAAGAGCAGCAATCTTCATATGAAAATCATTCTCGACCCATTACTGATGCATTTAAATCACTTGCTCGGGCGTTTCTTTTGAGCCTTGTTTGTAAATGATTTGCTTGTAAGTACCCTTGCGGTGCAGTCTCCCAACCCTACCAAGTATTTGCTCGGTAGACCTACTTGAAAAAACATCAGCAACTATGAGAAACAGTCCACCGTTGAATTCGATTTCGTGTGATGTCTTCAAGTCCGTGCCTCTTCCTTACTACTCATTGAGCAAAAAGACTCCATAGAGACCCTCCCCATTCTTACTTGCAAACATGGAATCGAACTAAGCTTCCAGTTTTGTCCCTTTCAAATTTTTCATAGGAAAGAATCGTAATTGCTGAAATCTTCGAAAGTAGTTCTCTATAAAAGTGTAAGAATGTTGAGCGACGATGATAACGGGTGTGAGTTTGCAATAATCAGAAGCCATGCTGTATATTCTCTAGCAAAAATCAATTAGATTAGTTTTCACTAATTCCTACTCGAGTTTGATCCTTTTGTCTCCAATCATGCTGCTTAGCTTTGGAAAAATTACCTCTTAAGTTTTAAAAGCAAGTGTAAAGCATTTTTGCTCCTTGGCTGTTAGGCTTAAGCCAGTAAACTCAACTACTCTTTCGTCTCCATGGAAGAATCGCAGAGTGTTTTCCATTTACTTGACGTTTCCCTCAAAGAATATCCAATCATACTCATCAATCATAACGATTGACTTGCTCCATATCAATTAAAATTCCTCATTGTCCATTAAGGACTCCAAATGCTTTCACGTCATATAGTAGACTCCCTCTTATTCTCATACTGGTTAACATTAACATTTAGACCTAAACTGGTAATCATAGCCTCAAACCTTTTCTCATCTCGCAGTATCAAGTGTTCATTTTTTCCTATCACAAATACAGCTTTTCTGGAACTCTTTGATAAGAGCCGCCAATGAGAGCAGAGCAGTGTCTTGCCGTTGCCCACTCCGAAGTTTACAAATGTAAATCGGGAATCTTCCCAAGTCAGGAAGTTCAAGGCGAGCTTTTGAAGAGTGAGGAAGCTAAATCCAAGTATTTGCTAAAGTCTTACCTATTGATTTGTTTGCTAAAACGCTTTGAAGGACATGTCTTTGTAAAATTCTGCCACTGATTAAGAGTCTTTGTTGAGCTTTCTGAACTAAGTAAGCAATCTCTTCTTCTCCTCCTCGGTAAAATCATTCGTCTTGTTTGGGACGTTTAAGAGCTAATTAAGTTTCGTAAAGTCGACGAAGACAATCATCAAGTTTAAGAGCTTTTAAAAATTTTCAATTCTTAAAGCCTGATCTTGCTCTTTTAAGGTAAGTTTTCTTGTTCTTCCATTTTGTTGGGAGTAATATTATTCGTTTAGATTCAAGATATTTTTCTATATTTTACAACATTCTGATCATTTTGTCGCGGACAATTATTATCATTATTGTCCGTCGACAATTTTTTCTGATCATTTTAAGGTAATTTTTAGTCATGCATTTTGAAAAATTCTTAACTAACTTTGAATAATTCTTGATAGATTTAGGTATTTTCTTGGAGGATTCAGAATAATGTTCTTTTTTTTCCAAAAAAAAAATTTTTCCCTAAAAAAATCAATTAAGGATTACAAAAAGGCACCCAAAAAAAGCAAAAAAGATTAGTGATAAATCTATATGGAACTATGATAATCAAAATGGATTTTTGAGATTCATGATTTTGGTAAGTAAAAATGAAAAAAATGTGATTAAAAAAAAGTTTTTTAAAAAAGTTAATTAAAAATGGGGCAGAGATTATAGCATCGGCCACGAACGAGCTTCAAACTTTAACATTTCTAAAATTATATTTATTCATAAATTATATATAGGCCTGGCAAGATCTTCTAAAGTTGATGCTTGAAGTTCAAGCAGGTCAAAAAATTTTGGGAGGTTTTGAACCTTATGAATCTTGAATGATGTCTCGCCTTTGTCTCACTCCTTTTTCTTGATAAATGTATGCGAGATTCTTTCCAAGGTCTGATATCTCGTCCAGCTTTGATACAGGGGGATTTTGAGCTTAATCCTGTGATATTAGGAGAGTATAAAATAAAATTCCTGGTCAATAAAGTCCCACTTCGAGACGAAAATATCACTCAATGTGCGAATGAAATTGTCCAGCTTCTAATAAAGAGTGGCACTAGAGAGTGAGCATATTTAAATGAAGTCTCCTACTACATTAATTGGAATATGTCGAATCAATCTTAAGCCCTGATCTTCTTTGAGAATTTGAATAAAAGGCTTGTTAAGACAAAGCAAAGTGTTTGGAAGTAGTCTAACTGCTTAGGAATCAATCTTGAACTACTGAAACGTGCCTATCATCAGTGGAATGATACCGATGTTTGCCTTGTCTAAGTCTGCTAGTTCATCTTGCAGTCTTTACAGGCACTCTGGTTCGTTAATGAATATGTAGTTTGATAAGCCTAAAGCCTGCTCGGTATTTGGTCGTTAGGCGAGAAGAATTAGGGAGCTCTTAAGTAGGGTCTCATCAATCTCAATTATCTCGTATCAATAGTAAAGCAGAGAGGAGAGAAAGAGTCTGGTTTTTATTTAGAGGCTCACTTGGGCTCTTTAATTTAACTCATAGATGTTTCTGAACATGTCTTCATACAGGTTTTCCTGACAGGCTGATTTAAGACTCGAGAAGACTATAGCTGTTCCTATTAAATATCTTCCAAATGAAGTCCTGCCTCTCTTGTGGCTTTAGGATCATGAATTCTCTGATATAATGGGAGGTGATCTCTGATTAAATTTTAGCACCATAATTAACTTGAGAATTATGGCTTTCAATCCTTTCGTCAACGAGATCTTTGCCTTTCAAGAGACTTTAATCAGAGCATTATGCTTTCATTTGAACTTTAGCCTGACTTTAAATTTCATTTAAATCTTTAGATTTTTGATCTTTGACCGATTTAGAGTAGCTCTATGTAGTTCTATTGAGAATGAATTTGCTCACAAACTTTGTGAGATCTCGGGATCCAATGAGGGGCTTGAACTCCTCCAACTCTAGGATCTTGCTAATGTCATAATTGTTAACTGGTAAGATAAGTTTTGCTTTATCTATAAGATCTGGGTGCTCTGCGCCTTCGTATTTTGCTTTTCGGCCTCTTTTTTATATAGTGGCAACTTTAGGAAGATCTTGGTTGATGTCTGAGCTCTGATCTTAATTTATCTCAGTGCAGTCGCTTGAAACTTAATCATTCACAATGCTGGTCAACTATTTTGAGGAGTCTCTCATTACATTCTCTGTATTTTCAGGTTCTTTTGCTGAGCATTGCTGCTTTTCTAATTGAATTGATTGCATTTTATGTTTTGCGGGCTTTTGATTACTCTAAATTTAAATTACTATTACATCTTAATTAAAAAGACCGCTTATTAATTAAGTCTTAATTCATATTATTCTGTCTTAAATAGCTTATCCTGCTAGAAATTCCAGTAAATCAGAGATTCTTCTGCACATTTAAGTTCAATTATTGTGAACAATTTACAGTGAAGAGTGAATGGTTAGTTCATTATAAATATGGGACTGCGGGGACAATTGATTAATCTGGAAGCCATATCTCCTCTGATTAAATTTGATGTTTGAGCCATTAAATCATAAAACCACTGGCCAAGCAGTTTCTTTAAAAATAGACACTGCATCAACTTGATAGTTATCAGTGCATTTAGCAGTCGGGTCGGTTGTTACTCTATACTGACACTCAAAAAGGATGGATTGTAGTGTTTTTGCGATTGAGCGGCACAATATTTTGTCCCCTTAGGTAAATAATTAAGCAAATTAAGAATTCTTAATACGATTTAACTAATAATTCTATGAAATACTGGACTGGATTGGCTTAGAAAGATGGCAATGACTCACAAACACATAGTGAGTATGACTTGTTTAATAATGATGAGAATCAGAGAAAAGATCTTGGAGTCTGAAGATAGTATCAATAGTTATATTAATTTAAAGTAAAAAGAAGGAGATCACTAGTCTTATTTAATTGAGAAGTTGGCTTCATTGAATTAAATATTTGAATTTTTGATTTATCAATTCATTCTTAATTCAAAAATTTAGCTTTATTCACTTTCTGGATGTTTAGGTAATAGCTCAATTAATTAGTTTATTACCTAGTCATTCTTTTCTGAAACATATTTTACATTCTAAAAAAATGGATAAAATTACATATAATTTCATACCTTTTCATCTCTAAGACATATTCTTAGGCATTTACAGCCATTTGCAACTACTTCTTCATCTCTTAAAACATGAATTAATTCTAGTAAGTTTAACAAATAGCCAACTCCATTTTACTCTGTCAATATCATGGTTACACACTCCTCAACATTATAATAATAATTTATAAATATATTGGATTTTTAAAAATGATTATTGCAATTTTTGCTCTATAAATATATTACTCAACTCTTAAACAGCTAGTTAAGCATCTCATAGCCAATTTTAAGTATAAGGGTGATGAAGAATTATTTTAATTTTAGAATTGAGACAGTTCATCCTATGTGAAAGTCAACAAACTTAGCAGGATTTGAAGCAAGTTAAGTTTTTAAATTGGATCTTAAGATTCTTTCTATAATTGTGGAGGGAGTATAAGACCAAGTAGGACGTTTAAAATTATTAAATAAAAAAATACTATGATTAAGTTTTGATCATTAAGTATCATTGGCTCTAGAATAGATAGCATAATAGCTAATTTATGCCTAGATTCGTCATCAACTTAATTCTAATTGCCATTCTCAAAAGTATTATGGATGTGCTAATTTTGCCTATATTTTGAATATTCTGTTTTAAGCAACTTTAGGACAGAATGAATAGCTTCAGAATCATGAACGGCTGATGTGAATTATTATCTGAGGACTGGATTCTGGAAAGGTGTTACGTTTTCCTTAAATGACACCACAACTTGAGTGATCATGGGAAGAGATAAAAAGTCTATGTTTCTAGAAAGCCAACCTAAGCAATTTAACTTGAATCTCAAGTCTGTTGCTGGTGAGCGTAATTTATCA
>ARYC01017690.1:0-21635 GCA_000711775.1 Oxytricha trifallax
TTAGCACACTTTTAAGCCAACAAATTATCTACTCTCTTCGCTGAGCTTTTAATAAAGTCTACTGTATCGATAGGTAAGTCATGCATTAGATGGTATAGCAGCAGTTTCTTATAATGACCTTTAAGTATACCCCAGTAGAATTCAATTCCATTAAACAATGGACTGTAAGGCACGTTGAACACTGGTGTTATTCTTAGTTGTTCATAACTCTTCCTTGTTTCTTTTGTCTTATGAACAGAAAGATTATCAACGAATAGTATAATCTCTTATTCAGGGTACTTCTCTCTCAGCAGCTTTAAGAACTTATTATACTGCTCTGTCTTAATAGAGCGAGGATGAATAACATAAGTTTCTAAACCAGCATCCTCGCTATACCTCCAAGAATTGCCATTGTTTATACCTTGACTTTTTAGTCATATACCTCTATATTACTATGCTTCTTATACCAAGTCTTCTAGATGAAAGTGTTGAATGTAAACACAGCCTCGTCAGCATGAATAAACTTAATATTACTCTATTAGGCTCTCTGCATTTAATTATAAATATAATTTAAGTTGTTGTTGTAAAATGGCAGAGTGAAATCAACTACTCTCTTGATACGATTCACACCTTTGTAAGAGATACCGCTTCGTTTATAAATGTTTGCAACAGATTATGCAGACATCTTCAACTCAGGAACTGGCGATGAAACATAATAGCTCGTTAGTCGAGAGAGAAGTGAGCCCAATACTTCAAAGTTTTATCATTAATAAGATAGTCAATATGCTTTTATAGAAGCTTTCACTTCCTCTTAGGCATAGAATTCAGCTATTATTGCTTTAGCTATACTGCTATAAGGCAGTGGGATCGAACAGTTGATGGACTTCGCTTTAAGAGCAGTGCAATAGACTTATAGTTCAGTACCGGTTTGACTTATTCACTGTATATATCACATCCATATCGCAGTTTAAACACTAAATCTATATACTCTTCAGCATAAATAGACCCCAAAAGCTTGCTATTTTTGTCTCGCATTTAATTAATAACCCCAACCCATAACAAATTCCCTACAAATCAAAGCACTTATAAACCTCATTAAGGGGTTTTGGGGTTTTGATTGCTAACAAGCTTGAGAAACTAGGACATAAGGTGTATTTACCTTAAAGAGATGGATTCGAATTTTCCAATTTGAATACTTTGTTGCCAGATACCTTCTCTGAAGAAGAGAAAAGTAAGGCAGTTGCATGGATCATCTATCTAGCTGACCTTGCTAAGCTTTCAAAGGGTACAGTATGCCTCGCAAATATGGATGAGCCACTTGACCCAGGCGTTTTAATTGAAATCATGTATGCAAAGCAACTCGGAATCCCAACAATTGGATACAGATGTGATAGCAGGACGCCATTTGGTGCTTCTCAAAGCTGGAATTTTGGAATGCACTTTTTCCCACTTTTCCAATGCGACTACTTCATTGCTCTAGCAAACATTAATACAGGTACCATATAGGATGCTGAGAATCTCATTGATGAACTTGTTCAGCAAATCAGTAAATATTGACCTAAAAATATTGATTTTATATTTCAATTCTTTTAATCGAGAAAATTCAATGTGACATCAATCCAAAGGTGACAAGCCAAAAGTTTGATGACATTAGATAAATGGCAGGATAGTTGATTCCAGATGATGTGATCAAGCTTTCAGAACTACCACTAGACAAACTGGTTGCTCAATATTTAGAAATGAAGCCAAGACTTGAAGGAATGGAACCTCAGATCATCAAGATGCACAAATAATGAAAGACAAGACTTTACGACTTAAAGTTTATATCACTATCAAAAATTTCATATAAGAGTGCGAGATGCTTCAAAGATTTGCATACTAAGAATACAGTTTATTTACCAAATAATTTAAATTGGCAGAAAGCTGTAAAGCTATCTCTCTCTTAATACTTTAAATTTTATTTGATATTAAAATTAAAATACATAAATTTCTTTCATCTCAATTAGTAATTTCATATTTAGCATTAGTAAATTAATGAAGTAATGATTTATTCAATCTATAAGTACTTTATATGGATTCATGATTCCGTTTGGATCGAAAAGTCCCTTGATTTTGTTCATATATAAAATCATCTCTGGTGTCTTAGAGTATGAGAGATACTTTGCTTTCTACAATCCTATTCCATGCTCTGCACTTACGCTACCTCCACATTTCTTGATGTATTCGAAAACAAATGGATCTACAGCATCACTTAATCTATCTTGTAAATCTTTATGATCATAGCCTGGTACTGATATGTTCAAATGTAAGTTCCCATCACCTATATGTCCATAGCCTGTAACTCTGATAATCTCTTTTTCTTGGGCATTGAATTTTGTGGAGTTCAAGATCTCATTTTTAACATCGTCTACAATTTTGTAGTAGTGATTAGTACCAAGAGAAAGGTCATACTTAAGGGTCTATGATATAAGTTATCTAAAAGAAGTGATAATTTACATATCCATATTTAATGAAAGCTGAAGCAATCTATAGACTTTAAATAAACTTAATTTTAATTATATATGAATCTCTTCTCTGATTTTCCAAATGTGCTAGCTCTATTTTTCATCTTAAGCTACAACTCCATCCTATAATATGCTGAATATTTTGATTTTATTCTTACAATAATAATATTCTCTGATTCACCAAGCAAATTAAACAATCTCTCAGCATCGCTCTTTCCATCCTCGCTATTGCTGGCAACTTAAAACATATTTATATAAACTTCTATAAGAACATAGAAGGGATATTCTTTATTCATTGGATTCTTAAAGCCAAGTTGACTGTTGACTGTGCTCATGGATATGCAATCCATAAATTCAGCAGCTTAAAGAATATCACTCAATTTGAGTTTGGCTTTCTTTAACAACTCAAGTACATCATGGAAAGATTTGCATGAAACTAAGCATAGCTACTTGTTCTTTGGTAGAGTTGGGCATAGAATAGCTGATTTTGTAATTACTCCCTATAAAAAAATAGTTAAGAATAAATGAGTTAAATTTACTAATGTTCCTTCTGCTCCTATAAAAAGATGCTTCATGTCATAACCTGTGTTGTCTTTTCTTAAATTAGTTATATTGTCAAGAATTTTTCCATTAGGAAGAACAACTTCAAGACCCACACAGTTAGCATGTAGAGAATTATACTTTATAAAATGAATTCCTCCAGCGTTGGTTGCTAAGTTACCACCAATTTAGCAAGAGCCCTTAGCTCCCAAGTCAAGAGGCATCAAGTAGCCTTTAGGTTTAAGGTAATCATGCAAATCTTGTAAAATAGTTCCCGCCTCTGATGTCACTATGCCATAACTTTCATCAAACTCGAGTATCTTATTCATTCTACTCATGTTCAATATAATCTCATCAAAGACTGGTTAAGACCCTCCGACGAGCCCAGTGTTCCCGCCTTATGGTACTACAGCTAAATTCCTATCATTGCAATACTTCAGGATATCTGACACTTCTTGTGTGTTCTTTGGTTTCAACATAAGCTTAGATTGACCTGCATATTTATGGGTCCAATTATGAAAAATATTAAGAAATCGAAAAATTAAATTATAAATTTAAAGTTAAAATAAAAACTTTTTAAGATGAGGTCAGATCAGTAGTATTTTCACAAAATTTTTGTAAGTTACATTCCTTATATCTTTAGTTTTTTCAATACTCTTCTAGCTATATTATTTGTAAGAGATTGTCAAAGACAGAGATTTAAGTTAGAAAAAGATATGCAGAGGCTTTGGTAGTTTATACATGCTAATGGAGATATTTATGAAGGTTTCTGGAAGAATAATAAATTCCTTCGAGAATTTCCATTTACTATTAAATTAAAAAGCATTCGGATATTTTTTAATTTGATTCTTTATAATTTAAATTTTTCATAAAATATATCATGAATCTTAGTTGTGGTCTTGGAGCGCTTATTCATCTCTTGTCATGCCATTTGGGCTTACAATTCCATCAAATACCTTGATTTAAATTTTATTGAGATAAAAATGAGTATAAATTTTATTGTTTGTGTATTTTTGATATCCTACAACATGAAAACTTAGACTATAACTTAATTACCTCATCGTTTAGAACGTTGAATTTAGGATTCCTCTTAATCTCTATATGTATTTATCTATTCAATAATTGATTCAAGCGAGGTTAATTTTGAGTCACTCTATTTAAATGATGCTTTGCTTTAAAAAGTAAATTCTTCATTTTTACAAATTATTAAAAATGAGTTTGTGAATTACTTTATGCGTAAATGCTATTTCAATTATTCCTTTTAATTGAGAATCATGGCAAATATTTATGTTAAATGTTAAAAAGATTATTTAAGAGATTTGAAAAACCTAATATATCCAAAAATCAATTTTAGATAACATAAATCTGTGAATAGTAAAAAATATAATTTTATATAATAAAAACTAAGAGATTTTAGTCAAAAGTATAATTAATTAACACAATGTTTTTTTTTAGATGTTCACCTAAAAATAAAATAAGTATAATTTTAATGAATTTTATTTAAGGATATATTTTAAAAGTTTAATCTTTTTTATTCTCTATACGATTGGTAGGGTAAGATAAAATTAGGAGTAGTAATATTTTATATTAAAAATATCTTATTATCTTCGGAATTCTAAAATTCTAATCAATGATACTCTCAATATTTATCAAATGTATTAAAATTAATAATAATTTATACAAAAGATTCGAAGATACATTTCCAAAGCACAAAAGATATATTTGAGTCCAGCTCTTCAATTTTATTAGTCCACGAAGACCAGAGTATTTACTTAACAGCTGCCTTTTTAATACAAATGAGTTAAAACACCAAAAACTATTATTATTTAATGAATTAATAGGATTTTTTAATTATCTCTTGATATTATGTGATTTGATAAGAAAAATATAATCTGCATTTTATGTTTAAAATAGACTCAATTAAATTATTCTATCTATATAAATTGATAATTATTTATAAAATTCAGGTCTTAATTCTTACTTATAGAGTAGTATGGGCAAAAAGTAGTTAAATTAATTTAAGAACAATCATAAAAAATTTTTCAATTTTACAATTTAGGCTTTAAATTTGTATAAAAATCTATGATATAAAAAAATCCATATGAAACTCAAGTAATATCTAAAATCTTTAAATGATTAAAATTACTAACAAATTTATATGATCATGTATAAATATAGAATTTTGTATAAATAACTAGATAAATAAATTGAGAGATTATATCTTATATATTTTTTTTTAAATATAATTTTATAATATACTAATTTGACTATTAATTTTTCGAACATTTGGCCTTAAAAATAAATTTAATCATAATATTTGACATCACTTTCTAATGATAATTTTATGAAATAAACTTATTAATATTTATTTTAAATATTAATAAAGAATGATGATATATTAAAAGACATATATTCAAACGCACCAATAATTTTAATAATCAAATATATATAAAATGGAAAAATTGAAATTACACTTAAAACAAAAGTAAGAAAAGGAAGAGCAATAAAAATTAAAATAAAGCCTTCTCTTAAATAAAAATATCATGCCTGTTATAAATAATAGTAATATCAACAGCACTTAATCAAAATAAAATAAGAGTATTATGGTGTAAAATAATATCTCTACATATAAGTAATAGCAAAATAATTATTATGGGTATGAGCCGGAAAGTAGGCAGGCTGCTTAAAATTTAATTAAGGTATAAACTTCAACATGTAAAGACTTTATATAAGAGATTAACAAACAGAGTGATGTTGAATTTTATGATATACTTCTTTTCAAAGCTATGCAAAACAAAACAATTAAAATTCATAGTTAAAACTTTTATATAATTCTCTTATAATTTTGTAAAAATTGCAACCATATCCATTGAGAATAGATATGAATAGAATTAAGAGTGAGGGAGACTATGCTAAAAATGCCCCAGATCTAAGGAAAAATTTTGTGAAATTTCTGAAGTACAACACTGTTCAATCCTATATGGAGAAAACTGGGCAAGATACTCCAAAATTCGATTTAAAAATGCTGGAATAAGTCAAACTGAGAGCTTTGTAGAAAGCGAAAGAAGAGAAAGAAAAATCTAAGAAGATTAAGTAGATGATTTCAGAGAAAAGGAAAAGCATAATTATTGAAGAGATGGATGAAGGTAAAAGCAAATTCAGGGAAAATTTTATGACTAATCGATCTAAGTCATAAATGTCTGATCATTAAAATTACAAGCAATCATATCATACTAAGCAGAGCTAATCTTTAGTAACTTCTCCTATGGCAAATTAAATAGATCAGAGATAGTTCTTTAATCAAAGACACAGGAAAAACGCTTCTTCACTTGCTTATTCAAGTTAAGTTTCACCTTACATAATCGATTAGCAATCGGATTAATAGAAAGAGCATCGAACGTCCAGCAATTTTAAGAATTACAATTTAGGATCTTAAAACGTTAATCCTTTCTAATCTATATAAGTTGAACCCTTCAGCTTGAGACTTAATAGCATATAGAACTCAGAAGATAAACAATACTCAAGATCGAATGTTCTTTCTCAACTTTAACATTCACAAACTTCTAGCAAACTCCAAGCTTTAAACTCAATTAATCAGCCCTCAATCAAGACGCTAGAAGATCAATACCAAGTAGATAATATAATTTATGATTGTAAGCAGACAAGCAAGGGGATTCGAAGTGACTCAAAAAAGTATCGAAAACACTTAAAATCTATTAACAGATACTTCTTCGATTTCAAGCGCAGACTGAACTTCAACATTCAATAAAATTAATAAGCTGAAGAAATTATACCAGATGACTTAGTTGCAATAAAAGAGAAACGAGTTGAATTTGGTGGTGTACCATAAGGTAATAAATAAATACAGAAAATACTATAGGATGCCTAAGAATAGAGAGACATATAGAAATAGGAAAATAAAGTCAAAAACTAAGGTAGAATTAGCATCAGATTGAAAAACCTTAAGAATTCACAAATTTCTGATAACGGGATTACAAGTGGTGGGGACACTGTAGAATAGAAGAGTCCTAGCTTAATTGTAAATCCATCAAAATTATCTATTAATTACAGCAAGAAGGAACTACATCGAATCATGCAAGATAAGGAGTTTATAAATGTATATTTAAAATGTAAATAATTACCAAACTATTATAGGTCATTTAATATTTTTTTTTGAACTGATAATATACTTATTAATATCTAAGTTTATAGACATCTACAAAGATTTTAACTTACTTTATCTTAAAGAATGCATAAACTAAAATAAAGAATAAAAAAAGGAAATTAAGAAAAGTATTAGAGATTTCCATGTTGAAAATGAAAAAAAGGCTTTTAGATCATTAAGGAGATGACTTTAAAATTTTAATAAAATTGAAGTGTTTGTAGAAGAAGAGATATAAAATATCGTAAAAATATAATATAAGTTAAGTTTTAATTTCTTTAAGAAAAAATATAATCATAGATATTTACTTCAAGCTCATTACTATTAAGTTTGCTGCTTCTCTTAATGAACCATTAGATTATTAAAATAAAATGTATTTTAAATTAAATTAAACATTTAAAATCTAATGCAAAAAAAGATTAAATTAATAAACTAGTTTCTATTCAATTAATTTTATCAATCTCAATTTTGCTTTATAATATAATCGATTTAGGTTCTTGAATAATATTTAAATTAAAGCATCAAAATAAAATATTCCATATTCAAATTATAATATCCTAATTTAAATTCATTATTTAATAATTGATATAATTATATAAAGTATTACTAATGGAGTCAATGTGAATCTTTCTCTCCTTAAGTATTTGCTATTTCTTCACTTTCTTATAATATAAATTATGAATTTAAAATTAAATATTTTAAATTATTTTTCTCATTTTTTTAAAAATTTATTTATTTGTTATACTGGTACTTAATTATGGTCACAACCTTTCATTGACTTTTGCTTTTTGAAAAATATCGATAATATCATTCGAGATCAAGTTTTTGTCACTTTTAACCTCAGCAATAAATAAACCTGTGAGATCTTTATGGAAACAATAAATTTCATTATGTTCTGGATTATGGAATCCTTACAAGATTATGGGCTCATTCATTAAATTTAATGGTGATTTAATTGTGATAATAATGAAATTTAAGACATTTATAAATTCATTTATCTTTAAAAAAACTTTAATTAAATATATATCTTATTAATGAATCAATTTTTATGGAATTGATTATCTTGTAATCAAGACATTTTTATTTAGAAATTTGAATTCGACTTGTAAACTTTAAAAAGTCAAATTTTCTGAGAGTTTATAGTTCTGAATCAAAAATCATCGCAGTAGGAAATTTAACAGATTATTTTTTGCAAAAGATTATTGTAGAAATATATTTGATTTGAAAAATCAATTATTAATTAAGTTTTTTGAAGTCACTTTCAAGCCGAGGCAATATTAAACTTATGCTATAGTAAATTTAATACAACAGGTCCTAATTAATGAGGATTTTTATATTTCATAAAAGTCAAGTAAGTTGAATTCTCCTTTATGTATAATTGTGTGTTCTTTTTTTAATAATTGTTTTTTTAATTATATTTGAATTTCATTAATTTTCATCGCTTATTAACCTTTTTAATGATTATCAGGCCTCAAATTTTCTTTTGATTATAAGTAGTATCAGTATTAATGATTTTGAAAACTATTTTTAAACTTCTAATATTTTTGTTGCTCTTTTTATTTTATTTCTAATTTTTATTTCCTTTTGAGTATTGTTAAATCCTTTTTCTTTTAGATAAAGTCTAAATAGCTTTTATAAGATGCCAATTTGAATTTTTTGAAAAATATTGAAGAATCTTTTATATTAAATAGGGATACTTAGAACAATGTTCTTAATTAATTTCTTTAATTCTAATTAATAATGGAATATTGTAGCTTATATTACATAGCCAGACAATGATTTAAATAGGTCTCAGGCATACAATTATTTTAAAGATTGTCAGGCATAAAATTATTATAAAGATTATCAAGCCAGATAATTCTTAACTTCAGAATCTTTTACATATTTCTTAGAATTCATAAACTCTGATTGAAATAAATTATAATAAAAAAAATTCAACTAGCTTTAACAGAAGTTATTAGAATTTATAATAATATGTACAAGAATGATTTTATTGAACATTTCTTTTATAAATTTCGCAACAGTTATATAAATTTGAGTAATATTTTTGGGGTTTTTTGAATTTTACTTAATTTCAAAAAATATACCAAATTAATTAAACAATTAATATAAATATATAAAACTCATAATAGAAAGTCCAGTTAATTTTTAATTTTCTATTGTAAAATTACCATTATATTTTGATTGAAAAATTAACTTCCAAAAAACTTAATAATTAACTTTTTAATTATTAATTATTTTCCAATCTAAATGTATTTCTTCAATATTATAGAGAGAAATTATTTTAAGTTTGAAGAACTTGAAGATTTTATAAGGTAATTAATTTTAGTAAAAAATTTAATTCAAAAATAGAATTTCATGATCACTATAACTTGCCATTGAGACTCCATGCAACCTATCAAAAAAATTCGTCTAAATCTTCTGATCTAAATTCCATTAAAAATGAATAATTTCCCAATTCTTATTATGCAAATCAAGTTTCTAAAAAACTGCTTTGTAATTTTGATATGAATCAGGGAATATACGACCAAAGATATAGAGGTATCTCTCATTTAGACATGTCATAGTATGGTTAACTCGACTCAATATTGTTTATGGTAAATCTTTCACTCGAGGGTCCTTTTCTCCGCAAAAATAAAAGATATCTTTGATAAAAAAAGTTTAATGACTTTTTATTTTAGAATTAATAAAAATATTTGTTACAAAGATTGTCATCTCGAAGTTAATGCATATCTTTCAAAGAAAATTCAGCACAAGACTTTTTATTTCCTGAGAGACTTCCACTGACAAAGATACTATTAAAATTATGAAATTAATTGGTTTTTTCATAAAATTTGTATTATTTTTAGTATATTTTCAACAATTAATAAATAATATTCTTGGTTGAACACACTGCGCCACGAAGAAAGAAATGTCTCTTACTTTCAAATAAAGTTTGCAAAGTCATATCTTTTTGATTAAGATACAATATTTGTGTTTTTTATTTCTGGAAAATATCCTCAGTTGCTACTACAAGATAAATCAAAACCCCAAAACCCTTTCAGTAGTTTGATTGAGTTCTTGACTGATAAAAGTAGACTATTAGTGCATACTTTATTAGGGTTTTAATAGGGTTTATGTAGGGGTTTAGTGTTTAAATATTAGTATTTTAAGTGAGTATATGAGAGGTTTGGGTCAGTTTATGACAGTGATTATATAGATTTATTGTTTAAGTTGCGATATGGATGTGATGAATATAGTGAATAACTCAAGCCTGTTCTAAATTATACTTCTATAGCAAGGCTCCTCCATAAATCTCCAGCAACTGTGAGGTCTCACTGTCTATTAGCATTGAATTTAAAGAGATAGCATCTTAATTCTAAGCCTAAGAGACCCTTAAAATTTTAGCAGCATCATATTGAATATCTTATTAATGATAAGACTCTTAAATACTGGGCTCATTTCTCTCTTTCCTAGAGGGCTGCGATGTTTCATCACCAATTTCCTGAGCTTCATATCTCTGCTTATTCTATAGCGAACATTTATAAAAAGAACGGAATATTTTACAAGACAGTCAATCGCATTCAGAAAGTGATTGACTTTAATTTTCCATTTTATAAGACTAATTTAAATTATATATTCGATTAAATGCAGAGGTCTTAACAGCATAATATAAAGTTCAAAAACGCTGATGAGGCAGTATTTACATTCAATACCTTTATACCAAAGTCTTGGTACAAGAGGTATAGTTATATAGAAGTTTGTGACTAAAAGGTTAAGATATAAATTCATGCAATCCTTGGTGGAATAAATGAAGATAGTGGTCTCGAGACTTAAACCCCAATACGTATGTTCGCATGAGTTTGATAAGTGAATAAAAAGTTTTAAATGCATCAATAAATAACGAAATTTAAAAGGACAGATTTTAACTTAATTTGAGGGAGCCGATCCAGAGAATGCAAGTACGGTGAAGATGGGAAAAAATTGATGATTTTATTTTGAGGCCATACTTACCAGTCTTATAGAGTTTGAGACGCTGACCAAGAATATGTGGGGTTTGTACCCCATTGACCGATTGGTTGCAAAGTTCCACCGTTCACACTGGTTGTTTGGGGATCTGCTTTTACCTCCACATTTGAATTAAGTTTGATTTTTATTAATTAATAACTACTACTTTAAAAATTAAACTAATAATGGAATCAACTAAGTACTAAATCTGCGATGGCTCTCGCACCCTCATTATTAGCCACGCACCTCACTTACTCTAAACTGAATTCACTGCGCTTTGCGCGCATCTTGAAGAGCAACTCACGTCCTCTCGATCCGTGTAATTGATTTTACGTAGTTGCATATTTCTACAAATTTTCTTTACAAACGCTGCGCTATTTTTACACTGTGATGCTTGTTACATTGAGATAACATTATAGCATCGCTTATCAGACAGTAACAATTTATGTCCATTTAAATCAATCAAAAATAACTTCTCTTGCACTCTTTGCAGAGTGTTTAAATACGCAATTACTTATTCATGAAAATGAAACAGCCACTAGTGAAACAGCCTCCCTAAACTTATATTATTCGCCTCGAACTTCTGCTCACTTTGCACGTTTATAGGGTGCAACAACTAAAAATAAAAAAAGAAAATATTTATAAAGATGATAGTTAGCACTTTATATCAGAAAGCTGACATTCCCTATAAGAGGGGGATTATAGTCAAACTCAAGTCGAAATATAAATTTGCGAAGCCCTTGCATTTTGCTCTCTAACGTACTCTATTCTTCCACTATGAGGGAATTACTAATATTCTAGTGTACTATAAATGAGGAGGATTGGAAGTTATGAAGTTGCAAATCATAATAATATAGACATCCACAATCAAAATCATAGTTATAAAAATAATGAGAAATATGGCTCAACCATCACTAATTTTCCTCTCCCACTTACATTCTAATTTTCTCCTAAAACTTCACTGGTTTCCAGGCAGTTTGAGAAATCCTGGTTTTATTCAGGGGTTGCCAACTTTATTGGATTCTTGCCCTGTAATTGGCCAGCTCTAAGTTCCTAATTTAAATTCAGAATTAATTGGTAACAAACATCAGGGCCCAAATAATTTCAAAGTTAGGAGCTCCGCTCCAATCTCCCTCACTTTTCTTCAACTGCCCTAACTTACCCTCAGTTTATCTCTCAAGTACTGGTTCTTGCTATCAAGTCAACTAACTGTACTCACTCAGTCTTCAAAACTTTTTCAAAATTTCAAACCTAATCATTGATTAGTAGTAGCATGGCTACTTTCAAACTTGATGTACTAAAATGAAAATTTTGGCAGCATTTCAGGTTTTACTGGTTCTTAAACATTTTTACACAAAATTCAGCTATCAGCTTATATTACCTACCTATATCCCTAATAGACCTAAAAGTTGGCTTTAGCCCTGTAGTTGTAGCTAAAAAGTAAAAAATCAAAAATGCCAAAGTTTACACAGTTTACTTAGTTTTTTAAAGCTAAGAGCTATTTAATTAAAATCAAGTTTTAAGTTTAAAATCAACTGATGTTTGTTACAGTAACTCAAAGTAAAGTTCTAAAAAGGGAATAGAGATAAAAAAGCTTAAAAGCATAGTACTAGTCACGAAAGTGTTGCTAAGTTTTTAGTTGGTAAAATAAAGCTCGGGTTAAAGAAACTTTAAGCTGGGGGAAATAGTGGCCACTATTCAAATTTTTAAAACAAAACATTCAGGATATAATTAAATCATTCAAATTTTTAAACAGTATCAAGTAAGAACCCTCAAAGTAACAGTAAGAAACAAGTAAAAATTTAGAACCAAATTTAAAAAGCAAGTAAGAACCAAAGTATTAATAGTTTGTTTGTAAAATTTAAAAGAACCCAAAGTAACAGTGAAACAATAATCAAGAACTCCAAGAACCCTTTAAGGAGATTTTTTAATTTTTAAAAAAAAGCTTTAGCTTAAGCTTGCCTGGCCAGGCTTTACGATCGATTTAAATAACAAGTAACAAAGTAACAGTGATTTTTTTTAAATTCAGAAGCTATTATTTTAACAGAACCCAAGTAACAAAGTAACAGAACCCAAGAAACATTAACAAAGAACCCAAGAAACAACAATAACAGAACCCATGATTTTTGAATTTTAAAATTAAAATACTTACCAAATTACTTGATTTTGATTTTTAGGACGAAAGAACATTTTGTTTGATTTTGATTATTAAGAACTACTTGATTTTGATTTGGTTTTTGATTTTGATTTAAAGTAAAGAGCAAGTCTAATCATTACAGAGGAAACAAATGATCAGTTTAAGTTTTAATCAATCTACTATGCAACTGCGATCTCTGGCTCTCCAAGTTTCTTTGCCTCGAGAACACCCTAAGCTTTGTTTAGGCCCCCTGATGTCTCACTCACGTTTCACCACCAGGATACGGCAAGTTATTGATTAAAAGTTGAAGCAAGATCTGAATCATTTAAAAAACACAATGATCAGTTTAGTTTATTTTTTTGTCGCGAAGTGAGAAAGTATTTAATTATTTAATTAATTATAAAAATGACTCGAATTTATACTGTTTTTTTTCTCAGAAAATTTGAATATTCAAAACGGATGGCTATAAATCAATCCTGGAAATTGTATATAATTTGACCAAGTTCAGCAAATTTGATCCCCCGAATTCGATTAAACTAATTTTGCCCTGAGGTTAATTAAATGCTTGCATTAAGATGCGTAAATAATTTGGAGAGAAATTGATTTGCCTAATTAAATTCCTAACTTGCTTATACCTACAATTAATTAAATTACCTGGCCTAGGTACTCACCCAGACCGTAGAGAAGCGTCAAGGGGCTCCAAGCGTAAATCGGCTCTAGGAGTATCCCTAATAGTAATTTCAGGATTTATGAGCGCTTATAGATAAAGCCAATAGTTCTGCACTCATACTAATAGTTATGAGTTAGTCCTTAAAATTTTACTAGAAGTTCAACTGCCCTCACTCCATACCCTCATTTCTTATTAACTCATTATTGGTTAGAAACATTAGTAAGGCAATCAAGGTAGCATGTAAATGCACTATTGCTAAGTTACTTTACTTTCTTAGCTTAACTGATTAGGCCAAAGAAGAAGCTCAAATTTTTCTTAGATTAGAAAAGGATTGATGTAAGTTTCGATTTGATAATTACTTTATAAACTATAGAAATGTGTAATTTAGAGTAAATTCTTAGTGAAAGTATAACAGTAAGTTTAGTATAAATCAGGTTACAAATATAGCAGCTGCCACAACTTTAAGTTGTAGTTTATAATTCATAATTATCTAGCTAAAGTTGCTTGGTTTAGAGACTTCCATTCAAACAAGCACTTCGATTCACAAATCCTCTTGTGAGATTGCTTCTAAGGCTGCTGTTAAAACGTGATAAAAGCAGTGCCTCACTAAGTTCTAATTTATTCTGCTTATATTCATTCCCACCTCTTTCATAAATGCTGCCCAGTACCCTCTAAATTATGTTACTTAACTTAAACTTACTTTGATTAGGCTCTTGTATTTAGTGGATTCAAGTCTCTGTTTTTTATCCAGGAGTACATTAGCTCAGCTGGCGCAATCTTGTAATGATAAGGCCCCAAAAACATTAGAGGTAATCTTAAGTCCATGTACTTTTCCATAATATTTTGAGACCTGTGATAAGGAGCATTATCAAGAAGTATCATAGTATTTGATCTCCACTAACTGTCAATTGTTTCGAGTGTATTAATAAGCTTGCACAGAAAGTACAGGAAGGAGTTTGATTAGTTCTGCCATGATTTACTATATAAAACAACTCTCCTGTACTTGAAACCCTTATGATCAAATTCATTTACCTAAGTTCTGAGAATTTGTAACTCTGTTTTTAACGTAAGGTGCAGTCCAGCCTCTGCGTCTTTCGTCTGTTTATTTCAGAGTTGATTCATCAATATTGATAATTCTCTTGCCTTTACTTAACTAGAGCACGAACTACTGTGCTGCATATTACCTCTGCAACTTACTACTATTACTATTATGCAGAGTTGAGATCTACTTGATTTATTTGTAGGTCATCATTAATTCATTTTTCAGGAAGCGTCTTATCATTTGCTTACTGCACCTTAGCTAGATGTTCTTCTATAAGCTGCGCTGAATATCTGAAAGCTGTACAGGTTAAGTATCAAGCATGAGCATGTTAACAATATGCGTGCGTGCTCTGCTGTGAAGCTTCTTATACCTGCCTCTGTTAACTTACTTCAGGTTCCAAAACCTGGCTTTCTTGACTGGACTTTTCAAGTACCTTCGCAACTTGTAGTATGAAATGCCAAGTCTATTCATTATCTAGGAGTAAGATAGCTTTTCATTGTCTCGCAGTCTAAGTGACTCCTCTGCAAGCTTGAGTTCTTTCTATTACTATTTCTTTTCTTTCCCCAACTGCTTTAGTATCCTACGAGGAACGGTTGCATTTAGTTGTGTATGCTAACCAAACACTGGAATCTAATCCTTCACTTTATGATTCTCAATAACCTTGGCTTCAAGAGAGTTCATATCAATACTTTCGCCTCGCTCAATCAAACTTTAAGGTTCTAAATCTGATTGTTTGTATTCAGTGAAAAGCTTTAACACTAACTAGCCAAGAGTCTTGATGTCCTTATCACTCAGTAATGATGATTTAACTTCTTTTTTCACGCTTTTTCTATAAACCTCTTTGGGGTCGATGATAAATCCCTCACTTTCGAACTCTGAAATTTCATCACGAGTATCCTCGAATAGGCAAGTCATATCTCTTATACTAACTTATTCTATTTTAACGTCTGCAACTGTTATATTTCTCTAATATAGCATATTAGTAGTTAAATAATCCGCCTGATCTTAAGAATCTTCTGATTAACTTTACGAGCTCGGCTCTTCACTTGAGCTGTTACCATCGTAATCTTTATCTTCCAACTTGAAGAAATCAGAGAGTCTTGACTGTCGTCTTCCAGAATATGATTCCATGAGAAGATTCCTAAATTTAATAATAATGAATTCGTTTCGTGCTGGTAGGAAATCCGCTAGCGGAAATCGGATCGTGCTGGTGGGATTCATTATTAGGAAAAGCACTCTCTGCTTTTAGTAACTGCAGTGTCTTCCTGAATCAAAATTGAGCTATATAAAATGGTGAAAGGCACCTGACTTTTAAATTTTAATGAACCAATAGTAACTTACTGGTATCAATGTTTCAGAACTCGCCCAGAAATGCAAAAGTAAGAAAGAGCTATACAACTTTCTTGCCAAAGACTGCCACGCTTTCTTACCCAAAGCGGACTCCACCAACATTTATTTCCTTAAGTAAATCATAAGAGCGGAGAAAGAGGTAACCACTAGCTTGCTCTTGTAACTATCATTATAGTATGTAAGAAGAGACGCAGTCAAAGTGTCAGCAGTGCCTTAAATCGATGGACTTACAGTTTAAGACTTTCTCGATTATGCAAGAGGGTCTTCAAGACTGCTCTAACACTTGCCTGATGAACGAGATTGGGTCCACCTAGACAGATAATGGATCTGTGACTTGCTCTTCACCCTAGACACCAACGGTGTCTCCCAGATGATTCATGATGCAATGTTGTAACGAAGAGAAAAGCTAGAGCATAACAGAGATCTCGTAATTGAAATGAGACCCGAGTTCGTGGACGCTCTCAGCAGATGCCTTAACTTTAGCAGTAAGTTTACTCTCTCTTAATTTCGTGTGTAGCTGAGCAAGGTAAGGCTGTGAATCTAGTAAAGGATTCATCTAAAAGAAAGAGAACTCATGATTAAATGGACGAGGTAAAAGATTATGAAATGGCTTTTAAAATAAGATAAGCAAGAATTCTTGCAGTAAACTAAAAAGTTGAAGAAATAACATGACGATATGGAAAGTAAGTTGCTTGACTTACGCAAGATGAGAGAGTAGTTTATGCAAGATGGTAACTTGTAGAACATGCAAAATCAGTCTCCTAACATGAGACGCTGAGTGCTGCTGCTTCTCTTCCTCCACGATTCTCTAAATGCTATTAATAGCAAAAACTTGAATATGGTGAATTGCTTAAAAAAATTAAGATAAATCTCATATTCTTAATCTTGGTTTTCTCTCTGAATTTCTATGGTTTATGTCGCTTTTAAAGTGCCTTCTCTCACTCGAGGCTGCCTTCAACCATCTCTCCATTGTCTCTTCACTCTCTGGCAGCTCTGTATAAGTGCAACTCAATGATTTTTCTCTGGCACTGCGACGAGTAGTCAGCTCTCAAGTCTTATTTTATTCCTTGATTAATTCAAGCTTTTGTTAACCTTTCACTAATCTTCTCTTGGAACTTGCAGTACTGCTTTTACTTCTGGATCTCTCTCTCTGCCTTGAGCCTTAGTAATTTCATGGTGCTACCGCTTTAAATTCCTTTGCACCAATTACTATACCTGGTCGAATGGTTTATCTTGCAGCACAGGATTTTAACTCATCTTCTCTTCAATAAGCTCTATGAGAGAAGGTTAATAAAAACCCAACTTACTTTATTCAGCTTATCCTTCAACTTTTTAAGGCTCTTTTTCTTCTTCAAGATTATCTTGCTTCACTACTGCTGCTGCGTTGCTTGCTTCACTGTAAGCTTTCTCAGTGAGAGCTACAATATGTTTAACGACTTCTCTTACAATATTATCTTGCTCCTAATCCTTTGAAAGCGCTGCAGAAATTTATTCTTAAGGCACCTTGCTTTATTCAACAAAACTATCCATTGCTTCTTATTGATTTTATAAAATTGATTATGCTTGGTTGTGCTTGCGATCAAGTATTAGATCTATTTCTTTCTATACAACTATAAGCAGCTGCTCTGAACTATCATTAGAAGCATTCTTGTATAACACGCGCTGCCATCTACCTTTGGTATTAAGTCTGCCGATTCTACCAATGATTTATTCTTCAGATCTTCTTGAAAAGACATCAGCGATGATTAAATAAGTACCCCCATTTGAATTGATTTCATCATTAGTTTAGATGTCTGTTCCTCTTCCCTGTGCTTCATTAAATAAGTAAACACCATAGTTCTTGCTCGCATTCTTCATTAAATACCTGCCTTCAATGACAGACTCAATGACAGCGGCTGAGCCGTGGCTGAAGCTTTTGAAATCGAAAGAGGATTTCGAGAGGCCTGATTAAATAGCGTTGTAGTTATCAGAGGCGACAATTAAAACTGGGGTATTAGCAACTTAGTCCTTTATGAGTTCCTTGATTTTCTGCAAGTAATCTGCCTGATTTGAACTTACCAGCAAGTCTGGTAGCTGCGTCTTCTTATCACCTTGCAACTTATCAAGTGTAGGGAACACAACAGGTGTGCTTTGCAAAGCTAAGTTAAGACAGGTTTCCTCGGTTTGAGTAAGATGGCTGCCTGAAAAGCCGATAATACTTTTAGCTTGTTTGTAAAAATTAAGCTGGTTGACAATATTATCACTGGAGCCATCGAATAAAATCCAGTCGTATTCATCGACGAGCACGATACTGTCGCGCCAGACACTTATGAATTTAGGAGTCTTCATTTGTTTCTTGAGTTGAGGCTGAGTAAAGAAGTAAATACCAGCGCTCTTAGCAATGAAATTAAAGTTCGAGTTAAGTGCCATCGCTTTAATAACTTTTTAGAACTTCGTGAAATCTCTCTCCACCAGGTGCTCATTCTTGCCAATGATAATTACGGAGAGCTTGGTCCGAAGAGCTATAAGAATGGCTAGCGCAATGCAAATTAAGGACTTGCCATTACCAATACCAAAATGAATTAAATGGCTTGCTTGCAAGTTGTCGCAGAAAAAGTTAATGCATAATACTTGAGAACTGTACAACTTAAATCCCAGATTTAGCTGCAACTTTTCTAGGGCTTCACTGGCAGACAACCTTTCATTCGAAGACTTTGAATTGAAAGCACTTGCTAGTTAGTGCAAGGTATTTGCATTCTCAAAGAGTTGAAGTAGTCTGCAACTGTCTTATCAGAGAAGGCTTCCATGTTGCGAGGCAAGTGCAAAATCCTTGAATGTCAGAGCAGTCTCCATCAAGGCAGTTTTCAATAATATTGCTGCTCAGACTTACATTCTTTTCAATATGAGCTTCTATGATTTACTGCAGAAGCTTCTAGATTTGCGGAATCTTGCCAACCCATTGTACGTCTCTATTCTGCAGTCTTTATACAAGGCCTTTCATAAAGTAAACCATCGTGCTTGAATCAATAAGCTCTTGCTTCTGTAAGAATGTAGCCCTGGTAGTTGATATATAATCCTTGAGAGCATCAACAGTGTGAGAGCAAGATAAAGCACAAACTCTTACGAAGTACTCTGTGTATTCAACGGGAATATCTCTGATTAAGTGCAGGCCACAGTCCTGCTTTAGGAGAGTGATGAAAGGCACATTCAAAATGAAGAATGAAGAAGGTATAAGTCTCTAAACTTGAGAGTCGATTTCGAATAATTACCAAGTCCGACCCATAAGCTGCACAATATAAGGGTTAGTTTCATCAAGTCTCAACCTTGAGCAAGCTATTTTAAGAATGCGGCTACTGAATTGAAGAACACAAAGTTTGCCAAGCCTAGAGCTTGCCTTGCATTGGGGGAGCGTACTAATAACAAGATCGATTCTTATATTAACTAGTCTTCTACTTATACCTTTTCTCCTTAATAGTAACCCAAAACAGCTAAAAAGATACGAGGCTTCGAGTCTTGGTCTAAGTTTCCATCGCTCAATATTAAATCCACCAGCAGAGAGAACAGGTTCTAGTGCATTCCTGATCATTAGCGTTCTCAAAATTGCTTAGGAATGATAAAAGTGACTGAGTGTTACGGGTCACTATATCTTGCAAAATGCAAGACCTTTAATAATAATTAGAAGATTTGAAATTTTCAAAGTGTTTGATAAAGATCTCATGGCCGATGATCGCCACATAGTTAATAAAGAGCTGAGGTAAGGGTTCTTTATTTGGTTTTTAATCGCTTGCAAAGCTTATGCTCGTAGTGAAGTCGCTCACCTTCACCTCTTCGTAAGTTGCAGTAAAATCAGGTGGCTCTGAAATTACAGATTTACTTTCATGGCTGCGCTTCACCAACTTGGGTTTATTGTTATTTATAAATTTTCTCACGAACCGCTTAAAATCCTAAGTATTTTCAAAGCCTGCAAAATCCTCCTGCTCCAGCAGCAAACTTAAATCAAAGTTTTAATGCAGAAATTCCTTTGCACGATTGATCTTGGCACTGTCTTGTGCGTTTTTATATTCAGATTTGATTCCCTTGATTTTACTCGCATCTTCAAGATTTACATTGGCTTGTAGATTTTCAAAAATCCGAGGTAAATTTTCTTGTTCGGGTGCCTGTTCTGGCATCTGCTAATTATTGATAGGTTCTAAATAGAAGCTAATAACAAGGATTGAAACTTACCAGCAGCTAGCATTTAAAGTTGAGGAGGGTCGGTCTTAGAAGCCATCTCAAATCAAGTGACTGGATTCATCTGAATTATGCTAGATTTTAATGATTAATTCCACTGGATTTCAATATTAAATAGCTGGATTATTAAAATATCGACTGGATTATTGCAATTTTACTGTATGGGTTGCTACTCTTTCACCTATATCCTCCGGATTTATTCATGGCTCACTGCGAAACCACTTCAATTAAGGAGTATTTACTATAACTCATTAGACAAGTAGCTTCAAGTGACAAGGAGACGGGTGGTTGAAGAGCAGTGATAAATTTCGCCAACTTTGGAGCTCGAGCCAATGCAAAATTGGCTTTTTAAAAAATGTCGGAATCCGCGGTACCTTTCAAATTCAAATCCTTTCCACGTCCATAACTGAATAGTGGCGAGTAGAAATGTGAAGAGGGGAATAGCTAGAAATTAATGGCACTCAAAATAGAAAATTCGGGTCTTCAGTTTGGACCTCGAAAAATGACCTCTGGCTTAAGCCAACAGCCTGGATTCTTGAGGCCAGGTCAGTAGGGTGGAATACTAACGTTGAAAAATCTCGAGAAGCAGTCCAATGACCTACTGACTTTCTGGCTGCTTTCAACTTAAAATTTAAAAATACACTAATCAAACCCTATTAATCAAATCAATATCAAACTATATGGGTGCCGTAATATTCTCAACTCTTCTTTTTCGATTCTCTGGATCAGCTCCCTCAAATTAAGTTAAAATCTGTGCTTTTAAATTTCGTTATTTATTGATGCATTTAAAACTTTTTATTCACTTATCAAACTCATGCGAACATACGTATTGGGGTTTATGTATTCACACTCGTTCTATAAAGACTGAATAATATATTAAGTTCTTGCAATAACTCAGAGATAAGTGCGCTGACTAAGAGATTATTCTATTCGTTGATAACTTGTCAGTTCATAAAACAAAAGACTCAAGGAAGGAATATGAAAGACTAAATATTACACCTGTATTTAATGTTCCTTACAGCCCTTAGTTCGATGGAATTGAATTATATTGGGGG
>ARYC01017691.1:0-11052 GCA_000711775.1 Oxytricha trifallax
ACCTATATCCCTAATAGACCTAAAAGTTGGCTTTAGCCCTGTAGTTGTAGCTAAAAAGTAAAAAATCAAAAATGCCAAAGTTTACACAGTTTACTTAGTTTTAAAGCTAACAGCTATTTAATTAAAATCAAGTTTTAAGTTTAAAATCAAGTGATGTTTGTTACAGTAACTCAAAGTAAAGTTCTAAAAAGGGAATAGAGATAAAAAAGCTTAAAAGCATAGTACTAGTCACGAAAGTGTTGCTAAGTTTTTAGTTGGTAAAATAAAGCTCGGGTTAAAGAAACTTTAAGCTGGGGGAAATAGTGGCCACTATTCAAATTTTTAAAACAAAACATTCAGGATATAATTAAATCATTCAAATTTTTAAACAGTATCAAGTAAGAACCCTCAAAGTAACAGTAAGAAACAAGTAAAAATTTAGAACCAAATTTAAAAAGCAAGTAAGAACCAAAGTATTAATAGTTTGTTTGTAAAATTTAAAAGAACCCAAAGTAACAGTGAAACAAAAATCAAGAACTCCAAGAACCCTTTAAGGAGATTTTTTAATTTTTAAAAAAAGCTTTAGCTTAAGCTTGCCTGGCCAGGCTTTACGATCGATTTAAATAACAAGTAACAAAGTAACAGTGATTTTTTTTAAATTCAGAAGCTATTATTTTAACAGAACCCAAGTAACAAAGTAACAGAACCCAAGAAACATTAACAAAGAACCCAAGAAACAACAATAACAGAACCCATTTTTTGAATTTTAAAATTAAAATACTTACCAAATTACTTGATTTTGATTTTTAGGACGAAAGAACATTTTGTTTGATTTTGATTATTAAGAACTACTTGATTTTGATTTGGTTTATGATTTTGATTTAAAGTAAAGGAGCAAGTCTAATCATTACAGAGGAAACAAATGATCAGTTTAAGTTTTAATCAATCTACTATGCAACTGCGATCACTGGCTCTCCAAGTTACTTTGCATCGAGAACAACCTAAGCTTTGTTTAGGCCCCCTGATGTCTCACTCACGTTTCACCACCAGGATACGGCAAGTTATTAATTAAAAGTTGAAGCAAGATCTGAATCATTTAAAAAACACAATGATCAGTTTAGTTTATTTTTTTGTCGCGAAGTGAGAAAGTATTTAATTATTTAATTAATTATAAAAATGACTCGAATTTATACTGTTTTTTTTCTCAGAAAATTTGAATATTCAAAACGGATGGCTATAAATCAATCCTGGAAATTGTAAATAATTTGACCAAGTTCAGCAAATTTGATCCCCCGAATTCGATTAAACTAATTTTGCCCTGAGGTTAATTAAATGCTTGCATTAAGATGCGTAAATAATTTGGAGAGAAATTGATTTGCCTAATTAAATTCCTAACTTGCTTATACCTACAATTAATTAAATTACCTGGCCTAGGTACTCACCCAGACCGTAGAGAAGCGTCAAGGGGCTCCAAGCGTAAATCGGCTCTAGGAGTATCCCTAATAGTAATTTCAGGATTTATGAGCGCTTATAGATAAAGCCAATAGTTCTGCACTCATACTAATAGTTATGAGTTAGTCCTTAAAATTTTACTAGAAGTTCAACTGCCCTCACTCCATACCCTCATTTCTTATTAACTCATTATTGGTTAGAAACATTAGTAAGGCAATCAAGGTAGCATGTAAATGCACTATTGCTAAGTTACTTTACTTTCTTAGCTTAACTGATTAGGCCAAAGAAGAAGCTCAAATTTTTCTTAGATTAGAAAAGGATTGATGTAAGTTTCGATTTGATAATTACTTTATAAACTATAGAAATGTGTAATTTAGAGTAAATTCTTAGTGAAAGTATAACAGTAAGTTTAGTATAAATCAGGTTACAAATATAGCAGCTGCCACAACTTTAAGTTGTAGTTTATAATTCATAATTATCTAGCTAAAGTTGCTTGGTTTAGAGACTTCCATTCAAACAAGCACTTCGATTCACAAATCCTCTAGTGAGATTGCTTCTAAGGCTGCTGTTAAAACGTGATAAAAGCAGTGCCTCACTAAGTTCTAATTTATTCTGCTTATATTCATTCCCACCTCTTTCATAAATGCTGCCCAGTACCCTCTAAATTACGTTACTTAACTTAAACTTACTTTGATTAGGCTCTTGTATTTAGTGGATTCAAGTCTCTATTTTTGATCCAGGAGTACATTAGCTCAGCTGGCGCAATCTTGTAATGATAAGGCCCCAAAAACATTAGAGGTAATCTTAAGTCCATGTACTTTTCCATAATATTTTGAGACCTGTGATAAGGAGCATTATCAAGAAGTATCAAAGTATTTGATCTCCACTAACAGTCAATTGTTTCGAGTGTATTAATAAGCTTGCACAGAAAGTACAGGAAGGAGTTTGATTAGTTCTACCATGATTCACTATATAAAACAACTCTCCTGTACTTGAAACCCCTATGATCAAATTCATTTACCTAAGTCTCTGAGAATTTGTAACTCTGTTCTTAACGTAGGTGCAGTCCAGCCTCTGCGTCTTTCGTCTGTTTAGTTCAGAGTTGATTCATCAATGTTGATAATTCTCTTGCCTTTACTTAACTAGAGCACGAACTACTGTGCTGCATATTACCTCTGCAACTTACTACTATTACTATTATGCAAAGTTGAAATCTACTTGATTTATTTGTAGGTCATCATTAACTCATTTTTCAGGAAGCGTCTTATCATTTACTTACTGCACCTAAGCTAGATGTTCTTCTATAAGCTGCGCTGAATATCTAAAGCTGTACAGGTTAAGCATCAAGCATGAGCATGTTAACAATATGCGTGCGAGCTCTGCTGTGAAGCTTCTTATACCTGCCTCTGTTAACTTACTTCAGGTTCCAAAACTGGGCTTTCTAGACTGAACTTTTCAAGTACCTTCACAACTTAAAGTATGAAATGCCAAGTCTATTCATTATCTAAGAGTAAGATAGCTTTTCATTGTCTCGCAGTCTAAGTGACTCCTCTGCAAGCTTGAGTTCATTCTATTACTATTTCTTTTCTTTCCCCACTGCTTTAGTATCCTACGAGGAACGGTTGCATTTAGTTGTGTATGCTAACCAAACACTGGAATCTAATCCTTCACTTTATGATTCTCAATAACCTTGGCTTCAAGAGAGTTCATATCAATAATTTCGCACGCTCAATCAAACTTTAAGGTTCTAAATCTGATTGTTTGTATTCAGTAAAAAGCTTTAACACTAACTAGCCAAGAGTCTTGATGTCCTTATCACTCAGTAATGATGATTTAACTTCTTTTATCACGCTTTTCTATAAACCTCTTTGGGGTCAATGATAAATCCCTCACTTTCGAACTCTGAATTTCATCACGAGTATCCTCGAATAGGCAAGTCATATCTCTTATACTAACTTATTCTATTTTAACGTCTGCAACTGTTATATTTCTCTAGTATAGCATATTAGTGGTTAAATAATCCGCCTGATCTTAAGAATCTTCTGATTAACTTTACGAGCTCTGCTCTTCACTTGAGCTGTTACCTTCGTAATCTTTATCTTCCAACTTGAAGAAGTCAGAGAGTCTTGACTGTTGTTTTCCAGAATATGATTCCATGAGAAGATTCCTAAATTTAATAATAATGAATTCGTTTCGTGCTGGTAGGAAATCCGCTAGCGGAAATCAGATCGTGCTGGTGGGATTTCATTATTAGGAAAGCACTCTCTGGTTTTAGTAACTGCAGTGTCTTCCTGAATCAAAATTGAGCTATTTAAAATGGTGAAAGGCACCTAACTTTTAAATTTTAATGAACCAATAGTAACTTACTGGTATCAATGTTTCAGAACTCGCCCAGAAATGCAAAAGTAAGAAAGAGCTATACAACTTTCTTGCCCAAGACTGCCACGCTTTCTTACCCAAAGCGGACTCCACCAAGATTTATTTCCTTAAGTAAATCATAAGAGCGGAGAAAGAGGTAACCACTAGCTTGCTCTTGTAACTGTCATTATAGTATGTAAGAAGAGACGCAGTCAAAGTTGTCAGCAGTGCCTTAAATCGATGGACTTACAGTTTAAGACTTTCTCGATTATGCAAGAGGGTCTTCAAGACTGCTGTAACACTTGCCTGATGAACGAGATTGGGTCCACCTAGACAGATAATGGATCTGTGACTTGCTCTTCACCCTAGACACCGACGGTGTCTCCCAGATGATTAATGATGCAATGTTGTAACGAAGAGAAAAGCTAGACCATAACAGAGATCTCGTAATTGAAATGAGACCCGAGTTCGTGGACGCTCTCAGCAGATGCCTTAACTTTAGCAGTAAGTTTACTCTCTCTTAATTTCGTGTGTAGCTGAGCAAGGTAAGGCTGTGAATCTAGTAAAGGATTCATCTAAAAGAAAGAGAACTCATGATTAAATGGACGAGGTAAAAGATTATGAAATGGCTTTTAAAATAAGATAAGCAAGAATTCTTGCAGTAAACTAAAAAGTTGAAGAAATAACATGACGATATGGAAAGTAAGTTGCTTGACTTACGCAAGATGAGAGAGTAGTTTATGCAAGATGGTAACTTGTAGAACATGCAAAATCAGTCTCCTAACGTGAGACGCTGAGTGCTGCTGCTTCTCTTCCTCCACGATTCTCTAAATGCTAGTAATAGCAAAAACTTGAATATGTGAATTGCTTAAAAAAATTAAGATAAATCTCATATTCTTAATCTTGGTTTTCTCTCTGAATTTCTATGGTTTATGTCGCTTTTAAAGTGCCTTCTCTCACTCGAGGCTGCCTTCAACCATCTCTCCATTGTCTCTTCACTCTCTGGCAGCTCTGTATAAGTGCAACTCAATGATTTTTCTCTGGCACTGCGACGAGTAGTCAGCTCTCAAGTCTTATTTTATTCCTTGATTAATTCAAGCTTTTGTTAACCTTTCACTAATCTTCTCTTGGAACTTGCAGTACTGCTTTTACTTCTGGATCTCTCTCTGCCTTGAGCCTTAGTAATTTCATGGTGCTACCGCTTTAAATTCCTTGCACCAATTACTATACCTGGTCGAATGGTTTATCTTGAAGCACAGGATTTTAACTCATCTTCTCTTCAATAAGCTCTATGAGAGAAGGTTAATAAAAACCCAACTTACTTTATTCAGCTTATCCTTCAACAAAATTAAGGCTCTTTTTCTTCTTTAAGATTATCTTGCTTCACTACTGCTGCTGAGTTGCTTGCATCACTGTAAGCTTTCTCAGTGAAAGCTACAATATGTTCAACGATTTCTCTTACAATATTATCTTGCTCTAATCCTTTGAAAGCTCTGCAGAAATTTATTCTTAAGGCACCTTGCTTTTTTCAACAAAACTATCCATTGCTTCTTATTGATTTTATAAAATTGATTATACTTGGTTGTGCTTGCGATCAAGTATAAGATCTATTTCTTTCTATACAACTATAAGCAGCTGCTCTGCACTATCATTAGAAGCATTCTTGTATAACACGCGCTGCTATCTACCTTTAGTATTAAGTCTGCCGATTCTACCAATGATTTATTCTTCAGATCTTCTTGAAAAGACATCAGCGATGATAAAATAAGTACCTCCATTTGAATTGATTTCATTATTAGTTTAGATGTCTGTTCCTCTTCCCTGTGCTTCATTAAATAAGTAAACACCATAGTTCTTGCTCGCATTCTTAATTAAATACCTGCCTTCAATGACAGACTCAATGACAGTGGCTGAGCCGTGGCTGAAGCTTTTGAAATCGAAAGAGGATTTCGAGAGGCCTGATTAAATAGCGTTGTAGTTATCAGAGGCGACAATTAAAACTGGGGTATTAGCAACTTAGTCCTTTATGAGTTCCTTGATTTTCTGCAAGTAATCTGCCTGATTTGAACTTACCAGCAAGTCTGGTAGCTGGGTCTTCTTATCACCTTGCAATTTATCAAGTGTAGGGAACACCACAGGTGTGCTTTGCAAAGCTAAGTTGAGACAGGTTTCCTCGGTTTGAGCAAGATGGCTGCCTGAAAAGCCGATAATACTTTTAGCTTGCTTGTAAAAATTAAGCTGGTTGACAATATTATCACTGGAGCCATCGAATAAAATCCAGTCGTATTCATCGACGAGCACGATACTCTCGCGCCAGACACTTATGAATTTAGGAGTCTTCATTTTGTTTCTTGAGTTGTGGCTGAGGAAAGAAGTAAATACCAGCGCTCTTAGCAATGAAATTAAAGTTCGAGTTAAGTGCCATCGCATTAATAACTTTTTAGAACTTCGTGAAATCTCTCTGCACCAGGTGCTCATTCTTGCCAATGATAATTACGGAGAGCTTGGTACGAAGAGCTATAAGAATGGCTAGCGCAATGCAAATTAAGGTCTTGCCATTACCAATACCAAAATGAATTAAATGGCTTGCTTGCAAGTTGTCGCAGATATAGTTAATGCATAATACTTGAGAACTGTACAACTTAAATCCCAGATTTAGCTGCAACTTTTCTAGGGCTTCACTGGCAGCCAACCTTTCATTCGAAGACTTTGAATTGAAAGCACTTGCTAGTTAGTGCAAGGTATTTGCATTCTCAAAGAGTTGAAGTAGGTCTGCAACTGTCTTATCAGAGAAGCTTCCATGTTGCGAGGCAAGTGCAAAAACTTTTGAATGTCAGAGCAGTCTCCATTAAGGCAGTTTTCAATAATATTGCTGCTCAGACTTACATTCTTTTCAATTTGAGCTTCTATGATTTACTGCTGAAGCTTCTAGATTTGCGGAATCTTGCCCACCCATTGTACGTCTCTATTCTGCAGTCTTTATGCAAGGCCTTTCATAAAGAAAACCATCGTGCTTGAATCAATAAGCTCTTGCTTCTGTAAGAATGTAGCCCTAGTAGTTGATATATAATCCTTGAGAGCATCAACAGTGTGAGAGCAAGATAAAGCACAAATTCTTACGAAGTACTCTGTGTATTCAACGGTAATATCTCTGATTAAGTGCAGGCCACAGTCCTGCTTTAGTAGAGTGATGAAAGGCACATTCAAAATGAAGAATGAAGAAGGTATAAGTCTCTAAACTTGAGGGTCAATTTCGAATAATTGCCAAGTCCCACTCATAAGCTGCCCAATATAAGGGTTAGTTTCATCAAGTCTCGACACTTGAGCAAGCTATTTTGTGAATGCAGCTACTGAATTGAAGAACACAAAGTTTGCCAAGCCTAGAGCTTGCCTTGCATTGGGGGAGCGTACTAATAACAAGATCGATTCTTGTATTAACTAGTCTTCTACTTATACCTTTTCTCCTTAATAGTAACCCAAAGCAGCTAAAAAGATACGAGGCTTCGAGTCTTGGCCTAAGTTTCCATCGCTCAATATTAAATCCACCAGCAGAGAGAACAGGTTCTAGTGCATTTCCTGATCATTAGTGTTCTCAAAATTGCTTAGGAATGATAAAAGTGACTGAGTGTTACGGGTCACTATATCTTGCAAAATGCAAGACCTTTAATAATAATTAGAAGATTTGAAATTTTCAAAGTGTTTGATTAAGATCTCATAGCCGATGATCGCGCCATAGTTAATAAAGAGCTGAGGTAAGGATTTTTTATTTGGTTTTTAATTGTTTGCAAAGCTTATGCTCGTAGTGAAGTCGCTCACCTTCACCTTTTCGTAAGTTGCAGTAAGATCATGTGGCTCTGAAATTACAGATTTAATTTCATGGCTGTGCTTCGCCAACTTGGGTTTATTGTTATTTATAAATTTTCTCACGAACCGCTTGAAATCCTAAGTATTTTCAAAGCCTGCAAAATCCTCCAGCTCCAGCAGCAAACTTAAATCAAAGTTGTTTTAATGCAGAAACTCCTTTGCACGATTGATCTTGCCACTGTCTTGTGCGTTTTTATATTCAGATTTGATCCCCTTGATTTTACCCGCATCTTCAAGATTTACATTGGCTTGTAGATTTTCAAAAATCTGAGGTAAGTTTTCTTGTTCGGGTGCCTGTTTTGGCATCTGCTAATTATTGATAAGTTCTAAATAGAAGCTAATAACAAGGATTAAAACTTACCAGCAGCTGCATTTAAAAGTTGAGGAGGGTCGGTCTTAGAAGCCATCTCAAATCCAGTGACTGGATTCATCTGATTTATGCTAGATTTAATGATTAATTCCACTGGATTTTAATATTAAATAGCTGGATTATTAAAATCTCGACTGGATTATTGCAATTTTACTGTATGGGTTGCTACTCTCTCACCTATATCCCCCGGATTTATTCATGGCTCACTGCGAAACCACTTCAATTAAGGAGTATTTACTATAACTCATAAGACAAGTAGCTTCAAGTGACAAGGAGACGGGTGGTTGAAGAGCTGTGATAAATTTCGCCAACTTTGGAGCTCGAGCCAATGCAAATTGGCTTTTTAAAAAAATGTCGGAATCCGCGGTACCTTTCAAATTCAAATCCTTTCCCCGTCCATAACTGAATAGTAGCGAGTAGAAATGTGAAGAGGGGAATAGCTAGAAATTAATGGCACTCAAAATAGAAAATTCGGGTCTTCAGTTTGGACCTCGAAAAATGACCTCTGGCTTAAGCCAACAGCCTGGATTCTTGAGGCCAGGTCAGTAGGGTGGAATACTAACGTTGAAAAATCTCGAGAAGCAGTCCAATGACCTACTGACTTTCTGGCTGCTTTCAACTTAAAATTTAAAAATACACTAATCAAACCCTATTAATCAAATCAATATCAAACTATATGGGTGCCGTAATATTCTCAACTCTTCTTTTTCGATTCTCTGGATCGGCTCCCTCAAATTAAGTTAAAATCTGTCCTTTTAAATTTCGTTATTTATTGATGCATTTAAAACTTTTTATTCACTTATCAAACTCATGCGAACATACGTATTGGGGTTTATGTATTCACACTCGTTCTATAAAGACTGAATAATATATTAAGTTCTTGCAATAACTCAGAGATAAGTGCGCTGACTAAGAGATTATTCTATTCGTTGATAACTTGTCAGTTCATAAAACAAAAGACTCAAGGAAGGAATATGAAAGGCTTAAATATAACACCTTTATTTAATGTTCCTAACAGCCCTTAGTTCAATGGAATTGAATTATATTGGGGGTTATTGAAAGGTCATTATAAGAAATTGCTGCTCTACCATCTGATGCATGATTTAAAGATAGATACCGTCGATTTTATTAAGAATGCTGCTAAGAGAGCCAGCGATGAGAAAGCTAAAGTATGCACAAGAGAAGGGAGATTTTGTGTATATAAATAAGTTTGAGATTTAAGCGAATGAATAAGTTCACATATTAAATTTGCCCGTAAAGGGATTTGGCTTCTCTTTCTTTTCTTCCTTTTAAGGCTTGCTTGGGCCTATGTTTCTTTTCTTAGTGCCAGCTCCCGCATCTATGTTCATCTCTTCTGGCTTTTATAAATCTTTGAAGAGCCTCTACTTAGTTCATGCTTTACTTGAGACTTTCTCTCTCTGTTTAATTAGCTGCGCTCTTTCATCAAGTAAATAGCAGTTCCAGGTTTTTCTATAAAGTGAGAAGGGTAAGCTTACTTGAGATGAATGGGTGCTTCTGTTGTTCCTAGAGCCAGGTGTCGCTGATTTTAATTCCCTGCTTCTCTTTTTCTTCAGGTGAGATGCTATAGCGTTTCTTATGAGCTTCTTATATAACTTCATTTAAGTACTCAGGTTTCAGAGTTGCAAGAACACCGAAGAAGAAGTTTCTCTCTGGCAACTTATTAGAAAGTTGCAGCTTTGATGGAAGGTAGAGATCAACATCTGGATCACTCATAGCATCATCATAGAGGTTTGTAATAGATATTTCAGGGTAGTTAGGAATTTCAATCATCCTAATCTCATTAGTCTTAAAAGCTTTTTTCTCTTCACTTAATAATGCTTTTAAGAATGAGATTTTTGTTCCTTCCTGGGTTGGCAAGAACAATCCAACTATGGTTAATATATTAGCATAAGTTAAGAACTGACCTTGCTGTACCAAGTATCTATAAAGGTCCTATCTACTTCGAAATTTTCCTATTAAATCTTGAGATTAAATTCTCTTCATTGCATCATTCATAGACTCCATCTTGCTTCCTCTTTCTAAAAATGTTAATGAAATTTAAAATTATGGATATCCATTCTAAGTTTATTAAAATCTTACTACTAAATAGGGAGGACCTACTGGAGGTCTGCCTTGAAAAGGTATGCGGAGAAAACTTTAAAAACTTTATCCAAGTTTCACAGATTGATTTCAATTTTTATCAATCTATCTCCATTAAATTGCTCCTAATAATATTTAATTATTTTAGGAGGTCCTCCAATTAAGCTCAAACTTTATTAGGAGTTAAATTTTATGGTTAAAACTTAATTAGGAGCATATTAAGTTAAAAAATGTTTAATAACTTTCCCTCCAAATTAAGTTCAAACTTGATTTGGAGGACCTCCTAGAGAAACAAAACTTCATTAGGAGTATTTTAATTTACTAAAATGTATAAAATTCTCATAAAATATTTCAACTTACACTCTTTTATGGTTAGTTAATTTTCTTACCTCTCAGCCAAGAATCTACCAGAATGTCTTATACTCTACTATAATAGTTTATCTCGGTATATTTTATCATTATTATAATAAAATATATAAGCAAACTAAAATGAGCGCTAACCTGTTAAGAAGAGCGGTATTACTTGGATCAAGCTAATAAAAGTTATCATTGCAGCAACCATGAAAAGTAGAGACCAGAGACGCTTGTACTCAGTGGGAGCCTACTTATGACAACTTTGACCAGTCTAGCTTTGAGATTTAAATATAAATTAAGTAGGAGGTTATCAAAGAAGCTGTGCAAATTGAGGATGAGGTTAAACAACCAGCCATAGAGCATTAATAAATTCCAGCTAAAGTTGACTATTAGTGCAAAGAATGCAATAAAGTTTTCCCTTACAAGGCAACTTATAAAAGACACTTGAGAGATATACACAACGATATGCCAAGGTTATATCACAAGCATTAAAAGAAAGATGGGAAGTATGTCTGTGAGTTCTGTGAGAAGCCATATTCTCATACTAGAGACCTCAAAGTGCACTTAAAGAAAAA
>ARYC01017692.1:0-13743 GCA_000711775.1 Oxytricha trifallax
AGACACTCTCTGCTTTTAGTAACTGCAGTGTCTTCCTGAATCAAAATTGAGCTATATAAAATGGTGAAAAGCGCCTAACTTTTAAATTTTAATGAACCAATAGTAACTTACTGGTCTCAATGCTTCAGAACTCGCCCAGAAATGCAAAAGTAATAAAGAGCTATACAACTTTCTTGCCCAAGACTGCCACGCTTTCTTACCCAAAGCGGATTCCACCAACATTTATTTCCTTAAGTAAATCATAAGAGCGGAGAAAGAGGTAACCACTAGCTTGCTCTTGTAACTTTCATTATAGTATGTAAGAAGAGACGCAGTCAAAGTGTCAGCAGTGCCTTAAATCGATGGACTTACAGTTTAAGACTTTCTCGATTATGCCAGAGGGTCTTCAAGACTGCTGTAACACTTGCCTGATGAACGAGATTGGGTCCACCTAGACAGATAATGGATCTGTGACTTGCTCTTCACCCTAACACCGACGGTGTCTCCCAGATGATTAATGATGCAATGTTGTAACGAAGAGAAAAGCTAGACCATAACAGAGATCTCGTAATTGAAATGAGACCCGAGTTCGTGGACGCTCTCAGCAGATGCCTTAACTTTAGCAGTAAGTTTACTCTCTCTTAATTTCGTGTGTAGCTGAGCAAGGTAAGGCTGTGAATCTAGTAAAGGATTCATCTAAAAGAAAGAGAACTCATGATTAAATGGACGAGGTAAAAGATTATGAAATGGCTTTTAAAATAAGATAAGCAAGAATTCTTGCAGTAAACTAAAAAGTTGAAGAAATAACATGACGATATGGAAAGTAAGTTGCTTGACTTACGCAAGATGAGAGAGTAGTTTATGCAAGATGGTAACTTGTAGAACATGCAAAATCAGTCTCCTAACGTGAGACGCTGAGTGCTGCTGCTTCTCTTCCTCCACGATTCTCTAAATGCTATTAATAGCAAAAACTTGAATATGGTGAATTGCTTTAAAAAATTAAGATAAATCTCATATTCTTAATCTCGGTTTTCTCTCTGAATTTCTATGGTTTATGTCGCTTTTAAAGTGCCTTCTCTCACTCGAGGCTGCCTTCAACCATCTCTCCATTGTCTCTTCACTCTCTGGCAGCTCTGTATAAGTGCAACTCAATGATTTTTCTCTGGCACTGCGACGAGTAGTCAGCTCTCAAGTCTTATTTTATTCCTTGATTAATTCAAGCTTTTGTTAACCTTTCACTAATCTTCTCTTGGAACTTGCAGTACTGCTTTTACTTCTGGATCTCTCTCTGCCTTGAGTCTTAGTAATTTCATGATGCTACCGCTTTAAATTCCTTTGCACCAATTACTATACCTGGTCGAATGGTTTATCTTGCAGCACAGGATTTTAACTCATCTTCTCTTCAATAAGCTCTATGAGAGAAGGTTAATAAAAACCCAACTTACTTTATTCAGCTTATCCTTCAACTTTTTAAGGCTCTTTTTCTTCTTCAAGATTATCTTGCTTCACTACTGCTGCTGCGTTGCTTGCTTCACTGTAAGCTTTCTCAGTGAGAGCTACAATATGTTTAACGACTTCTCTTACAATATTATCTTGCTCCTAATCCTTTGAAAGCGCTGCAGAAATTTATTCTTAAGGCACCTTGCTTTATTCAACAAAACTATCCATTGCTTCTTATTGATTTTATAAAATTGATTATGCTTGGTTGTGCTTGCGATCAAGTATTAGATCTATTTCTTTCTATACAACTATAAGCAGCTGCTCTGAACTATCATTAGAAGCATTCTTGTATAACACGCGCTGCCATCTACCTTTGGTATTAAGACTGCCGATTCTACCAATGATTTATTCTTCAGATCTTCTTGAAAAGACATCAGCGATGATTAAATAAGTACCCCCATTTGAATTGATTTCATCATTAGTTTAGATGTCTGTTCCTCTTCCCTGTGCTTCATTAAATAAGTAAACACCATAGTTCTTGCTCGCATTCTTAATTAAATACCTGCCTTCAATGACAGACTCAATGACAGTGGCTGAGCCGTGGCTGAAGCTTTTGAAATCGAAAGAGGATTTCGAGAGGCCTGATTAAATAGCGTTGTAGTTATCAGAGGCGACAATTAAAACTGGGGTATTAGCAACTTAGTCCTTTATGAGTTCCTTGATTTTCTGCAAGTAATCTGCCTGATTTGAACTTACCAGCAAGTCTGGTAGCTGGGTCTTCTTATCACCTTGCAATTTATCAAGTGTAGGGAACACCACAGGTGTGCTTTGCAAAGCTAAGTTGAGACAGGTTTCCTCGGTTTGAGCAAGATGGCTGCCTGAAAAGCCGATAATACTTTTAGCTTGCTTGTAAAAATTAAGCTGGTTGACAATATTATCACTGGAGCCATCGAATAAAATCCAGTCGTATTCATCGACGAGCACGATACTGTCGCGCCAGACACTTATGAATTTAGGAGTCTTCATTTGTTTCTTGAGTTGAGGCTGAGTAAAGAAGTAAATACCAGCGCTCTTAGCAATGAAATTAAAGTTCGAGTTAAGTGCCATCGCTTTAATAACTTTTTAGAACTTCGTGAAATCTCTCTCCACCAGGTGCTCATTCTTGCCAATGATAATTACGGAGAGCTTGGTCCGAAGAGCTATAAGAATGGCTAGCGCAATGCAAATTAAGGACTTGCCATTACCAATACCAAAATGAATTAAATGGCTTGCTTGCAAGTTGTCGCAGAAAAAGTTAATGCATAATACTTGAGAACTGTACAACTTAAATCCCAGATTTTGCTGCAACTTTTCTAGGGCTTCACTGGCAGACAACCTTTCATTCGAAGGCTTTGAATTGAAAGCACTTGCTAGTTAGTGCAAGGTATTTGCATTCTCAAAGAGTTGAAGTAGGTCTGCAACTGTCTTATCAGAGAAGGCTTCCATGTTGCGAGGCAAGTGCAAAAACTTTTGAATGTCAGAGCAGTCTCCATTAAGGCAGTTTTCAATAATATTGCTGCTCAGACTTACATTCTTTTCAATTTGAGCTTCTATGATTTACTGCTGAAGCTTCTAGATTTGCGGAATCTTGCCCACCCATTGTACGTCTCTATTCTGCAGTCTTTATGCAAGGCCTTTCATAAAGAAAACCATCGTGCTTGAATCAATAAGCTCTTGCTTCTGTAAGAATGTAGCCCTAGTAGTTGATATATAATCCTTGAGAGCATCAACAGTGTGAGAGCAAGATAAAGCACAAATTCTTACGAAGTACTCTGTGTATTCAACGGTAATATCTCTGATTAAGTGCAGGCCACAGTCCTGCTTTAGTAGAGTGATGAAAGGCACATTCAAAATGAAAGAATGAAGAAGGTATAAGTCTCTAAACTTGAGAGTCAATTTCGAATAATTGCCAAGTCCGACTCATAAGCTGCACAATATAAGGGTTAGTTTCATCAAGTCTCAACACTTGAGCAAGGTATTTTGTGAATGCGGCTACTGAATTGAAGAACACAAAGTTTGCCAAGCCTAGAGCTTGCCTTGCATTGGGGGAGCGTACTAATAACAAGATCGATTCTTGTATTAACTAGTCTTCTACTTATACCTTTTCTCCTTAATAGTAACCCAAAGCAGCTAAAAAGATACGAGGCTTCGAGTCTTGGCCTAAGTTTCCATCGCTCAATATTAAATCCACCAGCAGAGAGAACAGGTTCTAGTGCATTTCCTGATCATTAGTGTTCTCAAAATTGCTTAGGAATGATAAAAGTGACTGAGTGTTACGGGTCACTATATCTTGCAAAATGCAAGACCTTTAATAATAATTAGAAGATTTGAAATTTTCAAAGTGTTTGATTAAGATCTCATGGCCGATGATCGCGCCATAGTTAATAAAGAGCTGAGGTAAGGATTTTTTATTTGGTTTTTAATTGTTTGCAAAGCTTATGCTCGTAGTGAAGTCGCTCACCTTCACCTTTTCGTAAGTTGCAGTAAGATCATGTGGCTCTGAAATTACAGATTTAATTTCATGGCTGTGCTTCGCCAACTTGGGTTTATTGTTATTTATAAATTTTCTCACGAACTGCTTGAAATCCTAAGTATTTTCAAAGCCTGGCAAAATCCTCCAGCTCCAGCAGCAAACTTAAATCAAAGTTGTTTTAATGCAGAAACTCCTTTGCACGATTGATCTTGCCACTGTCTTGTGCGTTTTTATATTCAGATTTGATCCCCTTGATTTTACCCGCATCTTCAAGGTTTACATTGGCTTGTAGATTTTCAAAAATCTGAGGTAAGTTTTCTTGTTCGGGTGCCTGTTTTGGCATCTGCTAATTATTGATAAGTTCTAAATAGAAGCTAATAACAAGGATTAAAACTTACCAGCAGCTGCATTTAAAAGTTGAGGAGGGTCGGTCTTAGAAGCCATCTCAAATCCAGTGACTGGATTCATCTGATTTATGCTAGATTTTAATGATTAATTCCACTGGATTTCAATATTAAATAGCTGGATTATTAATATCTCGACTGGATTATTGCAATTTTACTGTATGGGTTGCTACTCTTTCACCTATATCCTCCGAATTTATTCATGGCTCACTGCGAAACCACTTCAATTAAGGAGTATTTACTATAACTCATTAGACAAGTAGCTTCAAGTGACAAGGAGACGGGTGGTTGAAGAGCAGTGATAAATTTCGCCAACTTTGGAGCTCGAGCCAATGCAAAATTGGCTTTTTAAAAAATGTCGGAATCCGCGGTACCTTTCAAATTCAAATCCTTTCCACGTCCATAACTGAATAGTGGCGAGTAGAAATGTGAAGAGGGGAATAGCTAGAAATTAATGGCACTCAAAATAGAAAATTCGGGTCTTCAGTTTGGACCTCGAAAAATGACCTCTGGCTTAAGCCAACAGCCTGGATTCTTGAGGCCAGGTCAGTAGGGTGGAATACTAACGTTGAAAAATCTCGAGAAGCAGTCCAATGACCTACTGACTTTCTGGCTGCTTTCAACTTAAAATTTAAAAATACACTAATCAAACCCTATTAATCAAATCAATATCAAACTATATGGGTGCCGTAATATTCTCAATCTTCTTTTTCGATACTCTGGATCGGCTCCCTCAAATTAAGTTAAAATCTGTCCTTTTAAATTTCGTTATTTATTGATGCATTTAAAACTTTTTATTCACTTATCAAACTCATGCGAACATACGTATTGGGGTTTATGTATTCACACTCGTTCTATAAAGACTGAATAATATATTAAGTTCTTGCAATAACTCAGAGATAAGTACGCTGACTAAGAGATTATTCTATTCGTTGATAATATGTCAGTTCATAAAACTAAAGACTCAAGGAAAGAATATGAAAGGCTAAATATAACGCCTGTATTTAATGTTCCTTACAGTCCTTAGTTCAATGGAATTGAATTGTATTGGGGGTTATTGAAAGGTCATTATAAGAAATTGCTGCTCTATCACTTGATGCACGACTTAAAGATCGATACAGTCGATTTTATTAAGAGTGCTGCTAAGAGAGTCAGCGATGAGAAAGCTAAAGTATGCGAAGAGAGGGGAGATTTTGTGTATATAAATAAGTTTTAGATTTAAATGAATGAATAAGTTTACATATTAAATTTGCCCGTAAAGGGATTTGGCTTTCTCTTTCTTTTCTTTCTCTTAAGGCTTGCTTGGGCCTATCTTTCTTCTCTTAGTGCCAGCTCCTGCATCTATGTTCATCTCTTCTGGCTTTTATAAATCTTTGAAGAGCCTCTTACTCAATTCATGTTTTACTTGAGACTTTCTCTATCTGTTTAATTTGCTGCGCTCTTTCATCAAGTATATAGCAGTACAAGTTTTTTCTATAAAGTTAGTAGACTAAGCTTACTTGAGATGAAAGGATGCTTTTAAAGTTCCTACAGCCAGGTATCATTTATTTTAATACCTTGCTTCTCTTTTTCTTCAGGAGAGATGCTGTATCGTTTCTTGTGAGCTTCTTAAATAACTTTATTTAAGTACTAAGGTTTCAGAGTTGCAAGAACACCAAAGAAGAAGTTTCTCTCTGGCAACTTATTAGAGAGCTGTAGCTTTGATGGAAGGTAGAGAGCTACGTCCGGATCGCTCATAGCATCGTCATATAGGTTTGTCACTGATATTTCAGGGTAGTTAGATACCTCTATCATCCTAATTTCATTAGACTTAAAAACTTTATTCTCTTCACTAAGTAAGGCTTTTAAGAATGAGAGTTAAGTTCCCTCCTAAGTCGGCAAAAACAATCCAACTATAATGGATTTATTAATCTTACTTAAGAACTTACCTTGCTATACCAAATATCTTAAAGATCCTCTTTACTTCGAATTTTCCTATTAAATCTTGAGATTAAATTCTCTTCATTGCATCATTCATAGACTCCATCTTGCTTCCTCTTTCTAGAAATGTTAATGAAATTTAAAATTATGGATATCCATTCTAAGTTTATTAAAATCTTACTAATAAATAGGGAGGAACTACTAGAGGTCAACCTTGAAAAGATATACGGAGAAGCATTGAAAAACTTGCTCCAAGTTTCACAGATTAATTTCCATTTTTATCGAACTTTCTCCATTAAATTGCTCCTAATAATGTTTAATTATTTTAGGAGGTCCTCCAAATTAAGTTCAAACTTTATTAGGAGTTAAATTTTAAGGTTAAAACTTAATTAGGAGCATATTAAATTTAAAAATGTTTAATAACATTACCTCCAAATTAAGTTCAAACTTGTTTGGAGGACCTCCTAGAAAAACAAAACTTCATTAGGAGTATTTTAATTTACTAAAATGTATAAAATTCTCAAAATATGTCAACTTACAGTCTTTTATGGTTAGTTAATTTTCTTACCTCTCAGCAAAGAATCTACCAGAGTGTCTTATACACTACTATATTAGTTTATCTAGGTAGATTTTATCATTATTATAAGAAAATATATCAGAAAACTAAAATGAGCGCTAACCTTTTGAGAAGAGCGGCATTACTTGGATGATGTCAATAAAAGTTATCATTCCAGCAACCAAGAAAAGTAGAGACCAGAGACGCTTGTACTCAGTGGGAGCTACTTATGACAACTATGACCAGTCTAGCTTTGAGATTTAAATATAAGTTAAGTAGGAGGTTATCATAGAAGCTGTGTAAATTGAGGAGGAGGTTAAACAACCCCCCATAGAGCATTAATAAATACCAGCCAAAGTTGACTATTAATGCAAAGAATGCAATAAAGTTTTCCCTTCAAGTAAACTTATAAGAGACACTTGAGAGATATACACAACGATATGCCAAGGTTATATCTCAAGCATTAAAAGAAAAATGGGAAGTATATCTGTGAGTTATGTGAGAAGCCATATTCTCATACTAGAGACCTCAAAGTGCACTTAAAGAAAAAGCACAATCAAAGTTTTGTCTTTATTCATGAACCTACAGGGAATAGATTCCTCTAAAAGAGAAGATCAAGAAACCCAGTGGAGTCTCTTAGAGTTGAAGTCTAGAAGTAAGTAAAAATGAAGAAAGCAGTCAAGAACTTTCCAGTCACTGAGATCAACAAAATCATGGTTAAAATAGAGGCAATGAAGATTCCCATATTAAAAATTATTGACTTAGATTCTTGCCTAGAAAGCTACCTCACTCTTGAAGATAAATAGAGAAGAGAGTCATTACTGATGAATAATATGTTACAAGATATATCCATTCAATTACTTCCTTGCTGATGAAAAGTTCCAAATGGAATTTCCAAATGAGTATTATGCTCTTTAAAAGGCAAAGTTAAATGAGTGCAGGCATATCATCTAGCTTGATGCTATTTTACTTGGTAAAGATCATATAGCCTTCAGGCGTCCATTACTTGAAATGACTTACAGAGAATTCTTATCTGACAATAGATGTCAGAGATAAATTAGCTAGATAGTATAGCAAATAGTTGAAGGGATTGAAGAGCTTCACAAGCTAGGTTATGTTCATAGAGACTTAAAGCCAGAGAACATCATGATGAACTTTCACCCTCTTAGAGTTTATATTATAGACTCCAACAGAGCTCAAAGAGTGCAAGCCTCTGCATAAAGAAATGTATACGGCACTCCTAGATATTTCCCAGAGAGAGGATTGGAGAGATGGAGTTAATGGGATATCTGAGCTCTAGCAGAAATAAAAATAGAGAGCGACATGCCAAGAAACGATTACTTTAGCTGCAGGGGTGAGAGATTCTAAGCAGAGAATCAAACAATATCTCGATAAAAATAAAATAAATGGAGGTCTCAGAGAACTTGCATACTCAACAATAATCAAACCAAGCAAGAGAATTAACAAACAATAGAAACAATCAAACATCAACTTAGAAAGATAAAATTCAGAGAACTGCCACATGACTCTAAGATTATCTTTGTGTGAAATATTTTAAAAACTCGCTTTCTATACTTACTTAAATTACTAATATTTAAACATTAAACCCCTACATAAACCCTATTAAAACCCTAATAAAGTATGCACTAATAAGTCTACTTTTATCAATCAAAAACTCAATCAAACTACTGAAAGGGTTTTGGGGTTTTGATTATAAATTAGTCACAGAGATTTCAGGATAGTTTGGAATCTCTGCAAACTTTACATCTTAAGTTTTTAATGCTTTCTTCTCTTCGCAGAGTTTTGCTCTTAAAAATGAAATTTTAGTACCTTCCATCGTTGGGAGGAACAAACCAACTACATAATCAAGATTAGTTACTATGAGATCATTACCTTGCTGCACCAGGTAGCGGTGCAAATCCTCCTTGCTTCTAAATCTTTGAATCAATTCTTGTGCTTGCACTCTTTTCATTGCATCATTCATTGACTCCATCTTGTTTACAGATCAAAGAAATGATATTCAAATTTAAGCTTATTGATTTCAATTATAAACCTCTGTAAACTTACTATTAAATATAGGCATCCTATAGGAGGTCAACCTCTAAGAAGGATATGGAGAAGGTTTAGAGAACTGGTTTCAAACTTGAGAGATTGATATCAATTTCTACTGAAATAGTTCAATATTTTTAAATTTAAATTGGTACGCACTTAATTAGGAGCAGCTCCAAAAATGCTAGTACTTATTAGGAGCATTAATTAAAGCTAGTAATTAATTAGGAGCACCCTAAATTTAATCATAAAATCACAAAATACCTCATAAAGCAGTACGTACTTAATTAGGTGCACCTCCTAAATCGGTACGTACTATAATCAACTTATTATTGAAAGTAAAAATGGTTACTTCATCACCCAGATTTAGAGCTGGATCGTCTCTTAACACTCATAATTCTTCTATAATACCCTAAAAACTTCCCTTGAAACTTGTAGGCTTGCAAAGCTCTCATATAAACTCTCAGTTATAGAGGCAGTTTTATAATTTTAAATTCAAATTTAAATATGAGCGCTATCATTTTAAGAAAAACAACAGCACTTCCATAAAACTAAATGAGACTTACCTTTGGCAGCAATAAAAAATGTGATAACTGTGAGATGAATTCTCATAAGGAACTACCTGAGCTATCACTTGAGGTCTCTGTTATTAAAATAGAAATTAATAATAGAAAATAAATGGCAAACAAGTGTGTGGGAGACAGAGAGGAGGAGAAAGGTATTAATGAAATGCCTATACAAACAGAAAAAGTAGAAGTATACTTTTGTGAGTAGTGTGAGAGAGACTTCGCTCATAAATCTAGTTGGTATAGGCATATGAAAGAGCATAGAGAAGCCAAGCCAACTATATACTTAAAGCACGATAAAATCGACGGAAAGTATGAGTGCTCGAGTGCCATAAGCAGTATGCTCATACAAGAGATTTAAGGAAGCATCTTTTAAAAGCTCACAAGAAAGATTTAGAGATTGAATAGCATGAAGATGAATTGAAGCTACTGAACAAAAGAAAAACAAGAGAATCTTCGAAACTTTAGAGCTTGAACAAGCTAGTGAATCAGAATATGTGAGGAAATCACGCAACCTACTAGCATCCGAAATCACAAAGATCATGATTAAAATTCAATACAAAAAGATTCCTGTTCTTGCCTAAATTGACCTAGACACTTCACTTTAAAGCTACCTTATATTAGAAGAATCCTTTGATAAGAAAGTTAACAATGATCATCAATACGCATACAAGGTGTATCCCTTCAACTATCTCTTAAGTGATGATAAATACTAGATGGAGTTTACAAATGAGTATCAAGTACTCACTCAAGCAAAGTTCAAAGAGTGTAGATACTTAATAAAGTTAGATGCTGTTCTCCTTGCCAAGGATCATGTTGCTTTCAGACTCCCACTCTATGAAATGACCCAAGAGATTTCATTACAGATCAAAGAAATCATAAGTAGCTTGGATAAATAGCAACTCAGACCATACAAGGTATAAAAGAGCTTCACAAGTTAAGGTTTGTTCACAGAGATTTGAAGCCAGAAAATATAATGATAAACTTCTCAACAGTAAGAGAAGCAATAATCGATTTCAATAGAGCCTAAAGAGTGGAAGTATCAAGGCTTGGAACTGTAATGGGAACTCAAGGGTACTATCCAGAAAAAGAAGACTGGAGAGATGGTGACTTTTAATGGGAGTGTGGGCTTTAGCAGCAATAATAATAGAGTGCGATATGCCTCGAAACGATTACTACTCTACAAGGTGTGAGAAGGATGCTAAACAAAGAACAAAGCAATTTATTGACAGAACAAGAGTATCTCAATCAATGAAACAAATGGCAGAGTCAATAATAATAAAACCAAACTCAAGATCAGACATATCAATAGAGCAGATAGAGTTGTGGTTAAGTAAGATAAACTTCAGACCACTACCACATGATCCAAAAGTGCATTTTGAGTGATTAAATTAAATAAATTTACTATAAATTTCACAATAAAACATATTAATAACCCCAACCCCTAACAAATTCCCTACAAATCAAAGCACTTATAAACCTCATTAAGGGGTTTTGGGGTTTTGAATACAGCGAGCAAAATCTATCGAAACTCAACTTATCATCTTTTGACATATTTAGCTCAGTCATCAATCCCAGAGCTCTTTCTTCACTATTGCCACAATTATCATTTCTATTAAAAGCCTTCACTAGTCCTTTAAAGCTTATATAACCAGTATGATTTGTATCAAGATGCTTGAATACTGTCCAGAGTTAATGCTTAGTAAGATTCCGAGTATCTAAAGTCGCCATTAAGAAATCTGTGAATGTCATATAGTCTTGATAAGCTAAATCTATTCCTCCCTAGTTTGGATTTTCTTATTATAGAGTTTGGTTGGTGTTTTACTTTATTTTGCTTATCATATTTTATATTTCTAATTTAGTCAATCTTTACCCCGACTTATCAAACGCTTACTACAATACTTCTGTATTGAGAACTCCAATTCCATTTTAATCAATTTGATTAAATCCCTATTTTGTTTCTGAAACTTGCTAATCCTCAACTACTCTTATTAGTATTTTAATGGCTTCTTTTTTAATTTATCTACTTCTCTTAAATTCCTTTAATCTGTTTAGTAGGTCTTACGTGTACTACTAACTAATGCTTTTAAGGTTCTGTTTATGTCTCTTTCTAAAGTTTAATATCCACTGATGTTAAAGAGCTTATTTTGCTGTCATTCTTCGATCTCTATCTTTCACGATAAGTCTATTGATAAAATCTAGCAGCTCTGGACTGGCTCCTTACCAATCAACTGGGTTAAAAGTAAACTCACAACTTTTAATCTTCCTGAAAATCTCCTAATGATTATCTGCGAAGAAGGGTGGATACCCGCATATAAGAGTATAGGTAATTACTCCTACTGACCAATTATCACATCGATGATCATAATTTGATTCTAAGACCTCAGGGGCTACATAATAAGGTGTCCCAACTTTAGACTTTAAGTTTTGCCCTTTGAAGAGATATTTAGCCAAGCCAAAATCTATAATTTTAATTTCTCCTTCACCTTAGTCAATGTCAATAATTTTCTGAATTTAGGCCTTCTTTTTAAACACAATATTTTCAGGTTTGAGATCTCTGTGACATATATTTTTAAGATGACAGTGATTCAATGCTTAAAGTAAATTCTCGATGATAAAAGCTGTTTCATACTCTGAAAATCTCTCTTTCTATTAAATCTTTTCAAATAAGTCTCCTCCATCGCAATGTTCCATAACAAAGTGAAAATAGTTTTTGTCCATATAAGTTTCATACATTTTTATGATGCTAGGATGATCTAAATCTCTCATGATGTCCCTTTCATCTTCAATTAAATGAATGTGATCTTAAATAGCTTCTCTTAACACACTCTTAATTGCGAGTTTTTTGTTTGGATTTTAATAGTGATAAGCCAACCTTACACAGCCAAATTTTCCCTTCCCAATAAGTTTACCTACTTTATAAACTTAATAAATATCCTCGGTTGAAAATTTCTTGCTCAGAATTTCGTTTTGAAAATGTATGATGTTAAGTTTAGATGATGCCAACCTTGATTTAGTTGAGAAATCAGATAAATCATATAGCATTTAATCTTAATTAGATTAACTCTCTTTAACATTATTGATCATATTTGATAGAATTAAGCTCTTTAAATTTTAATTATGATTGCTCCCTATATCATTATCTTGATCATCAGTGAATTCAAAAGATTTTGTTTTTAAATTTTAGAAGCTTAATTGTTATAGGCAAAGCTTAAAAAAAATAATATGCAATGAAAGCTTGATCTTTTATCGTAATTAACTTGCTTTTTTCTTCTATTTCTTTTTTTTCTTACCTTTAAATTTTCTTGTAGTAAAATTTATTAATGTCTATTGCTTGAATTTTTCTCATCTTTGAGGCTACTTTTTACAGTATAGCAATTTTGTTGTTAAGATTAGATTAGAGGACCAGCATCTTTTTAAGAGTTATTGTTAAGAATGATATCTTCAATTTAGATTGTGAGTTTTAGTTTTTTAATATTAACATCAATGAAAGCCTAACAACTATATCTAGAAGTTTATAATTTAAGTAAATTTCATAAGTATTATAAAAACCATACTGCTTATCTTGACTTTGTAAAAAAAGTATGTACCTTTAAATTTAACAATGAATTAGAATAACTTAGAACCCAAACTGAAATGGCAATTAATTTGGAGGGATAAAAGATAAATAAATTAATATGTTTATATCTTTTATGAAAATAGCATCAAATTTAATTAAATAATAGACAATTAACGCAACAAAATAATAGAGTTATCCAAATTACTTTAAATTTTGTATTTGTATTGAGGCATATCTTAAATTTAGAGATAATGATTGTTATTTATAATTGGACATGGCTTATATTAAATATTTAAAAAAACTTAAATAACTAATTCTAATAGAAAATGATAATGTTTATTAATATGTCTTATCATCATTTTAATTTTTCTCTAAGAACATCTCTTAATTTTGTTTTATGCAATTTTATGCTTCTTATTTCTAAAAACTTTACTTTCTATTCATTCTATCAGTTGGTATTTAAGATTTAAGAGATTTTTTGCCTCCTTTTGTTTCCTTTTTTACCTCTATAAGGATTAAAAAAATAAAATTGTCCTTAATTTTAAATTTTAATAATTAACTAAAAATTAAAAATCATTCAACAATTTTTATAATTAAAAAATGAAATAATTATTTAACAAATAATATTCGTGAATAATTGATTATAATTGGAATTTTATAAAATAAATATTAATTTATAGGATATTTCATTCTAAAAATACTGAACTTTCTTTAAATAGGGACATAATTTTCAATAAAAATTATTTAAATAATTCATT
>ARYC01017693.1:0-11730 GCA_000711775.1 Oxytricha trifallax
AATCTATCGAAACTCAACTTATCATCTTTTGACATATTTAGCTCAGTCATCAATCCCAGAGCTCTTTCTTCACTATTGCCACAATTATCATTTCTATTAAAAGCCTTCACTAGTCCTTTAAAGCTTATATAACCAGTATGATTTGTATCAAGATGCTTGAATACTGTCCAGAGTTAATGCTTAGTAAGATTCCGAGTATCTAAAGTCGCCATTAAGAAATCTGTGAATGTCATATAGTCTTGATAAGCTAAATCTATTCCTCCCTAGTTTGGATTTTCTTATTATAGAGTTTGGTTGGTGTTTTACTTTATTTTGCTTATCATATTTTATATTTCTAATTTAGTCAATCTTTACCCCGACTTATCAAACGCTTACTACAATACTTCTGTATTGAGAACTCCAATTCCATTTTAATCAATTTGATTAAATCCCTATTTTGTTTCTGAAACTTGCTAATCCTCAACTACTCTTATTAGTATTTTAATGGCTTCTTTTTTAATTTATCTACTTCTCTTAAATTCCTTTAATCTGTTTAGTAGGTCTTACGTGTACTACTAACTAATGCTTTTAAGGTTCTGTTTATGTCTCTTTCTAAAGTTTAATATCCACTGATGTTAAAGAGCTTATTTTGCTGTCATTCTTCGATCTCTATCTTTCACGATAAGTCTATTGATAAAATCTAGCAGCTCTGGACTGGCTCCTTACCAATCAACTGGGTTAAAAGTAAACTCACAACTTTTAATCTTCCTGAAAATCTCCTAATGATTATCTGCGAAGAAGGGTGGATACCCGCATATAAGAGTATAGGTAATTACTCACTGACCAATTATCACATCGATGATCATAATTTGATTCTAAGACCTCAGGGGCTACATAATAAGGTGTCCCAACTTTAGACTTTAAGTTTTGCCCTTTGAAGAGATATTTAGCCAAGCCAAAATCTATAATTTTAATTTCTCCTTCACCTTAGTCAATGTCAATAATTTTCTGAATTTAGGCCTTCTTTTTAAACACAATATTTTCAGGTTTGAGATCTCTGTGACATATATTTTTAAGATGACAGTGATTCAATGCTTAAAGTAAATTCTCGATGATAAAAGCTGTTTCATACTCTGAAAATCTCTCTTTCTATTAAATCTTTTCAAATAAGTCTCCTCCATCGCAATGTTCCATAACAAAGTGAAAATAGTTTTTGTCCATATAAGTTTCATACATTTTTATGATGCTAGGATGATCTAAATCTCTCATGATGTCCCTTTCATCTTCAATTAAATGAATGTGATCTTAAATAGCTTCTCTTAACACACTCTTAATTGCGAGTTTTTTGTTTGGATTTTAATAGTGATAAGCCAACCTTACACAGCCAAATTTTCCCTTCCCAATAAGTTTACCTACTTTATAAACTTAATAAATATCCTCGGTTGAAAATTTCTTGCTCAGAATTTCGTTTTGAAAATGTATGATGTTAAGTTTAGATGATGCCAACCTTGATTTAGTTGAGAAATCAGATAAATCATATAGCATTTAATCTTAATTAGATTAACTCTCTTTAACATTATTGATCATATTTGATAGAATTAAGCTCTTTAAATTTTAATTATGATTGCTCCCTATATCATTATCTTGATCATCAGTGAATTCAAAAGATTTTTGTTTTTAAATTTTAGAAGCTTAATTGTTATAGGCAAAGCTTAAAAAAAATAATATGCAATGAAAGCTTGATCTTTTATCGTAATTAACTTGTTACTTAAATTTTCTTGTAGTAAAATTTATTAATGTCTATTGCTTGAATTTTTCTCATCTTTGAGGCTACTTTTTACAGTATAGCAATTTTGTTGTTAAGATTAGATTAGAGGACCAGCATCTTTTTAAGAGTTATTGTTAAGAATGATATCTTCAATTTAGATTGTGAGTTTTAGTTTTTTAATATTAACATCAATGAAAGCCTAACAACTATATCTAGAAGTTTATAATTTAAGTAAATTTCATAAGTATTATAAAAACCATACTGCTTATCTTGACTTTGTAAAAAAAGTATGTACCTTTAAATTTAACAATGAATTAGAATAACTTAGAACCCAAACTGAAATGGCAATTAATTTGGAGGGATAAAAGATAAATAAATTAATATGTTTATATCTTTTATGAAAATAGCATCAAATTTAATTAAATAATAGACAATTAACGCAACAAAATAATAGAGTTATCCAAATTACTTTAAATTTTGTATTTGTATTGAGGCATATCTTAAATTTAGAGATAATGATTGTTATTTATAATTGGACATGGCTTATATTAAATATTTAAAAAAACTTAAATAACTAATTCTAATAGAAAATGATAATGTTTATTAATATGTCTTATCATCATTTTAATTTTTCTCTAAGAACATCTCTTAATTTTGTTTTATGCAATTTTATGCTTCTTATTTCTAAAAACTTTACTTTCTATTCATTCTATCAGTTGGTATTTAAGATTTAAGAGATTTTTTGCCTCCTTTTGTTTCCTTTTTTACCTCTATAAGGATTAAAAAAATAAAATTGTCCTTAATTTTAAATTTTAATAATTAACTAAAAATTAAAAATCATTCAACAATTTTTATAATTAAAAAATGAAATAATTATTTAACAAATAATATTCGTGAATAATTGATTATAATTGGAATTTTATAAAATAAATATTAATTTATAGGATATTTCATTCTAAAAATACTGAACTTTCTTTAAATAGGGACATAATTTTCAATAAAAATTATTTAAATAATTCATTCGTAAACTTAAATTTAATTTTCTCTATTTGCTTAATTAGAACTGTATAACTATAAAGTGTTATTTTCTTTTACATAACTAAGCTTAACAAATGATTGAGATTTCTTTTATATCTTTCATTAAAATCTTAAAATAATTACTAAGAGATAGATATTAAAATATACTTAATTAAAATGTCTTAAAATTTTAATTGCTTACTTATATTTATCTTATTTATAATTAATTAAAATAATTTATTTTAAGTTCATATATTTATCAACATTAATTTCTATATTATTAATAATTGAATTTATTTAAGGACGTTATTATGAATTTTTTAATTAAATTGCTAACGTTTAGTTTAATGACTTTCATAATGATTGGATTAGCAAGGAACGCAGCATTTATTCAATTAGTTACCCATTTTTAAACAAATTATAAATTTTACTTTAAAACTATACAAAGTTTATTCACAGTAATATTTAAGTGAAAGTTTCTGACAAATTTTGATCAATATTGAGAATTATTGTCTATAATTTAATAATTTTAGTTTAATGTAAATTAAAAATATTAATAATTAATTGTTATCGAATGTCTCTGCTTAGCTAGTTATATACGTGTTATTTGAGATAAATCAGAAAATGTTTTTTCATAAGATACCTGATTTATAAGTATGTAAATTAACTTTGGATTCTTATCTTTTTGGATTACTATCATCTTCACTAAAATAATATAAAATAAGATTTTAAAATAAAGTTAATTGATTATAGTACTGTTTGTTGGAGCTCTCTTTAAGTTTTTATTGGTAGAATTACTTTTTTATTTTTGATTGCTTTATGGTTCTTTATTGATTATCTAATCAATTACAGCACTATCATTTTGCCCCAAAACCCCTGCACCCCTAATTTTATTCTGAGAAAAATTAATCTTGTCAACTTGAATTGACCTACTGTCTAGTCTCTAAGTACGTTGGCCGTATATTTTCATAACTTGACTTTACTTGGTTTATTGAGTAAATTTCTACTCTCTGGGTTTGTCTTCTGTGTAAAGTTTGAGTTTATTGACGTTTTACTCGAAAGTTGATACTTTATTTTGAATTATTGCATCTTTTTCTCTTTTCTTATTATTACTATGACGTAACAAACTTATATTATCGAATGAACCTATGCTACTAGAACTATCTTCTTCATCTATTAAGTCTCTATTTAAGTTTAGGCTGATTTGCTTTCTATAAGCCAGAGAATCTTATATGAATTTCTTATGACTAATATTTGACTTGTTCATCTAGGATTGATCGCCATGCTAACTATTGAAAAATAAATCTTAATTAATATACCATATAGATTTCATCAATAAATTATTAAACAATAACCTATTCTTGATCACTGTTCTAAAAAATTAATAACTTAAGCTTCATAAATATTTCTTGCTTGTGTTTTAATGTCCTTAATAAACTAATCTTTCCTTTAGTTGATGTTTTAGAGTTTCTGACCTTAAATACTTAGACTACCTCGTACTTTAATCTTCTATAACTTATCTTTGTAGTTTATTTTTGTGAGTGTTATTTCCTCCTTTTTTATTCTTAACTATTCTTGCGAATATCAAAGGGTCGTTGTTCATCTAATCTAATTAGTTTCTTATGTTTTTACTGTCGCAGTTTATGATAAATAATAAAAAATAGCATTTAAAATAAAGGAAAAAGATTGACTACCTCACATCTAATGGTTCTTGAGAATTGAATTGATCACAACAATTTTAAAACTGGTTTCCCATTTAATTACAAAAGTAATACTATCGAAAAAAATATACTTTATTTATGATAAAAATTGCTAAATTGAGGCACTAAAGTACTAATATTCTTAAATTTATAGAAATAAACAATACTAATTTAGAGAGTAAATAATCAATAACCTATATATATAATCTATATATCAAACATTATATTGGAAAACTAACCAAGAAAGTTTATCACAAAAGCTAATTACTTCATCTTAATTTATATAATATTTAGATTAATTTAAAACTTAAAAAACAATTATTCTTTTTTTTAAATTATTTAATTAATCTAGCTCATATATTTTTGCAATCTGCTCACATTCTTATTTCCTTTATTCATCTGTGAGTAAGCTCATAATTGAAATAACATTCTTGCCCTATGTAATCAAATAAAGCCATAAATCTTTTGGTATCAATCTTGGACTCTCAGTCTTTATTTATTGCGAGAAAGGGACATTAATCTATAGATTAAGAATATTTTTAGTTTTTTATAAATGTGAAAAAAAAACTTAATCAATACTCACATACACTCAGATTTGATTATATCGCAACTTAAATTAATTGTTCATGAGTAAAATTAACTGATTGTCTCCATAATTTATGCAAATGATCACCAAATGGATAAGCATCTTCCATCGGTCTAGTTAGTATAAATATCTTCCCGTTCTCCCTCAAGATCTACTTTATGTCTTAAAATTATAATAATTATATGTTATTGAAGAAAGTTGGAACATCCTCAATGAAATGGATGCATGCTTGAAGAACTACTATATCAACCTAGATCACTTATTTCTCTTTAAATTCCAATATAGATTATAGTTCATAAACTTTGTCGACTTGAGATATCTCAGCTTAGTCTTCTGCCTTAATATTTTCTTTTATATCCTCGTTGCTAGATAATAAATTTGTACAGTTATAAGCGAATGAGTCTCCATCATTGATAAATATGTGGTCAGGTCTATATTAAATTTACCTATTCATGGCTTGTTATGCCATGGATCACTATCTACAAATGTCTCAACAAGGAACCTAACTTTTAGTTCTTACAGCAAACTACCAGTGCCTCCACCGATATCTAAAATTGTTTACAAATATATAGTATTTTAATATTGTTTGGTCCTCTCCTTAGCCATGAATTAAAAACATAAAATGGAATCTTATTGAATTAAACACTTTAGTTTTTTATTAATTTTTTGAATGTAATGTGAAAGAAAATCAGACAAATTTTAAGTTGTATCCGCATAAACAAAATCTCTTACTAAATCGTATACTTAGGCTGTGCTTGAAATTTAAATAAAAATTAAAATATAGTTATAAAGCTCATTGATTGTAGCTCTTCCAAGCTTTTTTCAAATTTAACTGAGTTTGTTAGCCAGAATTGAAACTTAGTTTTTTATCTTTTTCTAAGAAGTTCTTCAGGATTTTCAATTTTTGGCATTAATGATTCGTTCAAAGAAGTTAAATTATGTTAATTTATTTGGGATTTACAAAAAATTAAAAAAAAATAGATTTAAATGGATATTAAATAAAATTGATACAATCTGCTTAGATTAAAGCATGCCCAAGCAATTACAAACTTGTAAATTGAAAATTACAAAGCTAGAGTTGAATTATTAATCAATTGAAATTATTCATAAAACACTAAGGAAAGAAGCTCAATAATTCTGATTAAGATTAAAGAAAAAACGATAAAAGTTTGTTCGAGGTAACTTTTTAAAATTATAATATTTCATACCAAAATCTTTTTATATCAAGTTCAATTTTAATTTAGCTTCACACTATTTCAATAATTTTCCAGATTCTGATTTGTTAATTAAGTTGAATGTTTATTACATTTTTTAGAAGTAAAAAAAGAATTATTTATAAATAGATAAATGAATAAAATTTCTATTGTATTAGAAGTATAAAAACTTTTAGAATCTTGAGTTTTCTTAAAGGACAATTTGATTGTATTTAATAAAATTAAAATTTATATATTTAATTTAAGTAATAGAGGCTTTATAATCTTATCATGCAATATTTCTTGCAGACAGATCAATATTTAAATTTTATATTAGTTCCAATTAGTTTAAATAATTAATTTTCACTTTTTACAGTTAAATTTAATAGTATTTTAACTTATTAGACGCTTATAAATTAAAGATTAAGTGAAATTAAATTAAACTTATAAATTTAAGAGGAGAAAGTATATTCCATATATTTTCATAATATGGTTTTAAATATTGCAGTAACATAAATTGATAATAATATATTACAACCTCAAAAAATTATATTATATTTTGATATGGGTAACATTACAGATAAATGCTGCAATGACAGAGACGACGCTAACAACACCACCCACTTGGCTTCTCCAACTAAATATGGTGGTGCAAAATCTATAGCAGAGGTTTAAAAACAATCCAAGTTAGATCACTCTTCAAATTTTAGTGACTAAGCCTTCTAAAACATATTCAATAACAACCAACAATAAGATGCTCATTAAATGAATAAGAGAGACTTAGTGACTAGTTAATCGCAAAATAAGCATGGGATCCTCAGAAGTCACTTTGTCAAAAGTTGAAAATAAACCACCCAATGTAAGAAAAAATCTACTTTACATGTGAGATTTACAGTGCTCGTCCAAAGTTGAATTCAATTACTATTGGGTTTTCCATGCATGCACACAATTTTCCTATCAACGCAAACATAGTTGGAGGCCCCTAGAAGAAGCATAGTCTCAGAAAGCGTAGCAAGTTACATTCAATGAAGCCATAGCATTTTGAAATCCTGAGTGAGAAGTAGAATGCTTCAGAAGAAGAAGCAAAATCAGCGAATTTGGGTGATGCTTTGGAATTTATTGCTCCTCAGGGTGTTGAAGAGGAGTGTTTGACGGCAAAGTAAGCCAATTTGACAGATGACGAATAAATTTGCAACCCGAATTCTAACGCCAATTTTGACTATAACAAAGTACTGGCTCATACAACTTCGATCGATAATACTAGCATTAAACATAACCACAGCAACGGATAGTCATAAACGACAGCAAAAGCTAGCACTAATATTAGCGATAATGTTTACAGAGGGGCTCAACAATAAATTTCCTGACAAGAATTTGCTAAAAATGTATTGGAATAGATAATAAAAATAAATACAGAGAGATAAATACTTAAAATTCAAGTAAATAAAGGCAGTATATTAATCTCAAGATGCTTAACTAATTTCTGGTATTTTTTAATTGTATCTCAAATTCATTTTACCAATAAAACTTTATAATAATTGAGTGTTTGAATTTATAAAATTAACGAATATATAAACTATGAATATCGGGAACAATTAAAACAATCAAAATTTCCATTTAAACACAGACTATTCAGACAGCAACTTCAGTTTAATGGACAACAGCTTCATCCAATAATTCCAAGGGATCAGTAATTTAAATGATAACTTTAGTACTCAAAATTGCTAGGCAACTTAAAGCCAACACCTCAAGAGTTTAGTCTCTTCAATAATAAAACATCAGTAAATATTGCTTGATCAAGTATTTGAAGAGGACACTTTTCCTGACGATTTTCCAGTCATAATACCTCAAAAAGTAAAAATTAAAAACAAACTTAAACCCCTTTGTATAGAGTAACTTTGATCCAATGTTGATTATAAGTCATTTACTTAAGCAACATCAGATTGTAGCACAGAAGTACATTTAAAAAGTAGGAATCTACTCTTCAAAACAAGCATAAGCTCCAAGTAGTGAAAAAGATGATGATGGCTATTCGCAAATGATGTTGGATAAACTACAAGCTGACAATAACCTTTTTAAAATGTCTCTGCAAAAATCAGTAAGCATTTAGAAATTATAAAAAAACTTTTAACTAGGAATTGGTGATCAAGAATTTGAAAACAGAAAATGACTATATGTAAAAACAAATGAACTCACTTAGGAATGAATTGGAGAGATAGACAAAAGAACTTCTCGAATAGTAATAAGAAAGGTTTCTAATGGACTCATAGAGAGATTAATAGAAATTTCAAAACTAAGTTTAGAGCTATCATGAACTTAAGGCTATGTTGAGTAAATAAGAAATTAAATGCAGCTAGCTTGTAAGTATTAACCTTGTTATAATATTCTATATAGGAGAAAGAAAATGTCAAATATTAAGATGATATTACAAAATTATAAGACAATTTTCAGAGAAATCAAACCGAGCTTGAATCCTTTAAATCATAAACTAAAATCTTAACTGGGCATAATTAATAAAAGTTGCTTAAAAAGATTGAAAATATAAGTTCAAAGTCATCAATATAGCTAAATCTTTACTCAAACTAAACTAGTTCGTTACTCTAAAATAAGCTTTACAATTCAGTCTTATCTTCATAGAATAATTCTATAAACTTTGATTCTGGAAATTAAGCCCAAGCTTTACCAACAGATATATTTAGCTAATAAATAGCAATGGCTTAATTAAATGATCATATTCTCAATGAATGGAAAAAGAATCAGAGAGACATTAACATAAGTGAGCAATTTATGAAGGACTTTTCAAATTTAAAGTTAAAAACTGAGGATATAAAGAAAGAAGCTTCATCCTTGAAAATTGAAAATACTGAACTTAATCAGAAAAATGAAATGATAAAGTAATAATTTGGGTAACTACTAGACAAATTCTAAACTTTTATATCAAGCAACGAACAACAAATATAAATTAACGAGTAGAACTATTAACAAGAAATCTAGAAATACTCATAAGAAATAAACTTGATAAAAATAGATCTAAGTTAAAGAGATAATCATTTTACTGCCACTCAAACAAGATTGAAAGAAACTTAAGAACAAGTAATTTTACTTTAAAACGAGAATATTCAACTTAGAACTCAAGTTTAGCAGTTGTAAAATGCTTCTCCTATTCAAAGCTATAATGAAGAGAACAAACAAATTTCATTCAACCAATAGATTGTTAGTCATCTTGACACTTCAATTATTCAAGAAGAATTTCTGAGAAATTTATAATGCCTTGTGGATTAATCAGATCATATTTTCAAAAGACTTTCCCAAGATTATGTCCCTCTCTAGTAGTATTTATTTTTATTAATATCATGAAACTTCAATAAATTGTTCAATGTAACAAGACACTTCTTAAAACTTAAATGGCAATTAACTGATCAATCATCTTTAAGGAAACCTGAACTTCATTTAATAACTCATTGAAAGCATATGTCAAAGTATATCATAATCAAATGATTTATCTGAGTTTAAAGAGCTTTCAGAAAACATTTTGTAATCGTATGAGATTCTAATAGATAGACAGCAGCTTTAAGTTTAGCACCAATTTAATAATAGCTCCTTGCCTGTTGTAAATCAAGAGCAAATCATTTCTCAATAGTAACAATACTTCTATGATATCAATAGCTTGCTGTAAAACGTACTGAAATGCTATTTAAACAAAGAAATTGAAACTTCTATCTTATCAAGAAACATGCAATACTTTAATGAACTTATAAACTAGAAGTAAGGAGGTGAAGTAGTTATAGATATTAACGGACTTGTTTAGCAAAACATGAATGAAATTCTATAATTAAGAATTGAGAATAATCAGATGCAAGGCGTTATCTAAGACTTATAGAGACAAATTGAAACTAACCAACCATCTCTATCTTTTAATTTAATTTTTTACTTAGGCAAATACAGAACTTCAAACATAGCTACTTAAAACCCAAATACTGAATCAAGCTAATAATCAGTTCCAATATGTATAGACATTAAATGATGTTAACGCTCATAAATCATTTGATTCCTATTAAACTACATCCTATAACTTGAAAAATCAAATGAATTAAGTTTCTCATGACACATAGTAAAATTATAATGGATAGATGGCTCAAAGAAATTGTTCTAATTGTAAAGAAATGCAAACTTTATTCGATGAACTTGAAAATTAAATTACAGAGTCAAAGACTAAATTAGAAGCATCCACAAATGTGATATCTTCCTTAGAATCTTAAGTTGAAGAAAGTTAAGACTGCATAGTAAAAATAGTTTAGCTTTTTGAGAAGAAAGAAATTTCTAAGGAATCTTACCCACTAAAACTGCTTTAAGATGTAATCCTAATTCTTTTTTAAATAATTATTATTTTAGTATGCTAGAGATAAAGTAAAGAGAATAATAAGCAAATATGAGACAGTCAGAAAGAATAATGAAGAGTTTTAAGCTATTGTCATCAAAGAACTTGAATCCTTGAACTTGGAATTATCAATGAAGCGTTTAAAAAAGAAAGGCATAAATGACTTGGACAAGCATAAAGACAGTGTTAATTAACAGCTCAATAATATGGATAAATTTAAGCAATTGTTCAGCTTGCTCAAAGGTATTATAATAGAGAGGTAGTCAGATTAGGAAACTAAAACTCATTAGAATGAAAAATCTAATAAATCTACTCTTTACCCAAGAAAAATGTCAGAGGTAACTCAAGCATCATCCTAGCATATGAGTTCTTAGACTTAAACATAGCTTCAACAGTTTATTTAATAAGCAAACAATACCAACTATATTGAAAGGAGACAATCTATATTATCTCAATGTGAAAATTTAAGCAATATGCAAACGTAAAGAATCTCAAATGGCACTTCCCAGCCAAAGTTATACGACTATGATGAAACTCCAGTGTAACTTATTACAGATAGAGAAAAGCAATACAAAAATCATCATGAAGCTTAATCAAGCTTAGCAACTGAAAACTCTGAAAGAAATATTATGAAGCCTATCTAAATTGAGAAAAGAATTAGTGATCATCCTTAAATCAGACAAAACACTTTTGGAAAAGAATATTCAATGAATACTATTGCCATTGAAAAATAATTTTGGAAACATATAATAGTAAGTTATTTTTTAGCATTGGAATTTAAACTGGATATACGAAATCATTCCAGTAGGATAATTAAAATGAAACAGATAATAAATTATTTTATTTGATCTTTATTTCTCAAATTTAAATATGTCAGATTGTTGGAATAAATAAAAAAAATTGAATTTTTATTGCATTATTTACTATTGAATAATTAAATTAGCTTTTAAAATAGTTTTATATTTACAATAATTCATCAAGACATATTTTCACCGGTGTAATTTCAAATAAGGAAAATGACAAACAAAACGCTAATCCTTAAATCATAAATAACCAATGTGTTCCCAAAATGCTTAAGAGTAGTTAAATTTAGGTGTTGAATCAACCAT
>ARYC01017694.1:0-28557 GCA_000711775.1 Oxytricha trifallax
CCTATGTAATCAAATAAAGCCATAAATCTTTTGGTATCAATCTTGGACTCTCAGTCTTTATTTATTGCGAGAAAGGGACATTAATCTATAGATTAAGAATATTTTTAGTTTTTTATAAATGTGAAAAAAAAACTTAATCAATACTCACATACACTCAGATTTGATTATATCGCAACTTAAATTAATTGTTCATGAGTAAAATTAACTGATTGTCTCCATAATTTATGCAAATGATCACCAAATGGATAAGCATCTTCCATCGGTCTAGTTAGTATAAATATCTTCCCGTTCTCCCTCAAGATCTACTTTATGTCTTAAAATTATAATAATTATATGTTATTGAAGAAAGTTGGAACATCCTCAATGAAATGGATGCAATGCTTGAAGAACTACTATATCAACCTAGATCACTTATTTCTCTTTAAATTCCAATATAGATTATAGTTCATAAACTTTGTCGACTTGAGATATCTCAGCTTAGTCTTCTGCCTTAATATTTTCTTTTATATCCTCGTTGCTAGATAATAAATTTGTACAGTTATAAGCGAATGAGTCTCCATCATTGATAAATATGTGGTCAGGTCTATATTAAATTTACCTATTCATGGGCTGATTAGGTGCCCATGAGGGAGCTCCGTGTTCACTAGTACTCTACCAGAATTGTCTCAAACAAAGCGGCATACTCTAACTTTTAGTTCTTACAGCAAACTACCAGTGCCTCCACCGATATCTAAAATTGTTTACAAATATATAGTATTTTAATATTGTTTGGTCCTCTCCTTAGCCATGAATTAAAAACATAAAATGGAATCTTATTGAATTAAACACTTTAGTTTTTTATTAATTTTTTGAATGTAATGTGAAAGAAAATCAGACAAATTTTAAGTTGTATCCGCATAAACAAAATCTCTTACTAAATCGTATACTTAGGCTGTGCTTGAAATTTAAATAAAAATTAAAATATAGTTATAAAGCTCATTGATTGTAGCTCTTCCAAGCTTTTTTCAAATTTAACTGAGTTTGTTAGCCAGAATTGAAACTTAGTTTTTTATCTTTTTCTAAGAAGTTCTTCAGGATTTTCAATTTTTGGCATTAATGATTCGTTCAAAGAAGTTAAATTATGTTAATTTATTTGGGATTTACAAAAAATTAAAAAAAAATAGATTTAAATGGATATTAAATAAAATTGATACAATCTGCTTAGATTAAAGCATGCCCAAGCAATTACAAACTTGTAAATTGAAAATTACAAAGCTAGAGTTGAATTATTAATCAATTGAAATTATTCATAAAACACTAAGGAAAGAAGCTCAATAATTCTGATTAAGATTAAAGAAAAAACGATAAAAAAGTTTGTTTCTGAGTGGTAGACTTTTTTTCAATAATTATACCCTTATTTTTCGATACTCCGAAATAATTTTCTTTTTTTATATCAAGTTTCTAATTTTAATTTAGCCTTTTTCACTTATTTCAATAATTTTCCAGATTCTGATTTGTTAATTAAGTTGAATGTTTATTACATTTTTTAGAAGTAAAAAAAGAATTATTTATAAATAGATAAATGAATAAAATTTCTATTGTATTAGAAGTATAAAAACTTTTAGAATCTTGAGTTTTCTTAAAGGACAATTTGATTGTATTTAATAAAATTAAAATTTATATATTTAATTTAAGTAATAGAGGCTTTATAATCTTATCATGCAATATTTCTTGCAGACAGATCAATATTTAAATTTTATATTAGTTCCAATTAGTTTAAATAATTAATTTTCACTTTTTACAGTTAAATTTAATAGTATTTTAACTTATTAGACGCTTATAAATTAAAGATTAAGTGAAATTAAATTAAACTTATAAATTTAAGAGGAGAAAGTATATTCCATATATTTTCATAATATGGTTTTAAATATTGCAGTAACATAAATTTTATAATAATATATTACAACCTCAAAAAATTATATTATATTTTGATATGGGTAACATTACAGATAAATGCTGCAATGACAGAGACGACGCTAACAACACCACCCACTTGGCTTCTCCAACTAAATATGGTGGTGCAAAATCTATAGCAGAGGTTTAAAAACAATCCAAGTTAGATCACTCTTCAAATTTTAGTGACTAAGCCTTCTAAAACATATTCAATAACAACCAACAATAAGATGCTCATTAAATGAATAAGAGAGACTTAGTGACTAGTTAATCGCAAAATAAGCATGGAGCATCTGCTCAGAATGTTCACTTTGTCAACCTAATCTTGCAAAATAATAACCACCATGCTTAAGCAAACCAAAGTCTAACTTCTACATGGAGATTCTAGCAGGTGCTCGTCCAAAGTTGAATTCAATTACTATTGGGTTTTCCATGCATGCACACAATTTTCCTATCAACGCAAACATAGTTGGAGGCCCCTAGAAGAAGCATAGTCTCAGAAAGCGTAGCAAGTTACATTCAATGAAGCCATAGCATTTTGAAATCCTGAGTGAGAAGTAGAATGCTTCAGAAGAAGAAGCAAAATCAGCGAATTTGGGTGATGCTTTGGAATTTATTGCTCCTCAGGGTGTTGAAGAGGAGTGTTTGACGGCAAAGTAAGCCAATTTGACAGATGACGAATAAATTTGCAACCCGAATTCTAACGCCAATTTTGACTATAACAAAGTACTGGCTCATACAACTTCGATCGATAATACTAGCATTAAACATAACCACAGCAACGGATAGTCATAAACGACAGCAAAAGCAAGCACTAATATTAGCGATAATATTTACAGAGGGGCTCAACAACAAATTTCCTGACAAGAATTTGCTAAAAATGTATTGGAATAGATAATAAAAATAAATACAGAGAGATAAATACTTAAAATTCAAGTAAATAAAGGCAGTATATTAATCTCAAGATGCTTAACTAATTTCTGGTATTTTTTAATTGTATCTCAAATTCATTTTACCAATAAAACTTTATAATAATTGAGTGTTTGAATTTATAAAATTAACGAATATATAAACTATGAATATCGGGAACAATTAAAACAATCAAAATTTCCATTTAAACACAGACTATTCAGACAGCAACTTCAGTTTAATGGACAACAGCTTCATCCAATAATTCCAAGGGATCAGTAATTTAAATGATAACTTTAGTACTCAAAATTGCTAGGCAACTTAAAGCCAACACCTCAAGAGTTTAGTCTCTTCAATAATAAAACATCAGTAAATATTGCTTGATCAAGTATTTGAAGAGGACACTTTTCCTGACGATTTTCCAGTCATAATACCTCAAAAAGTAAAAATTAAAAACAAACTTAAACCCCTTTGTATAGAGTAACTTTGATCCAATGTTGATTATAAGTCATTTACTTAAGCAACATCAGATTGTAGCACAGAAGTACATTTAAAAAGTAGGAATCTACTCTTCAAAACAAGCATAAGCTCCAAGTAGTGAAAAAGATGATGATGGCTATTCGCAAATGATGTTGGATAAACTACAAGCTGACAATAACCTTTTTAAAATGTCTCTGCAAAAATCAGTAAGCATTTAGAAATTATAAAAAAACTTTTAACTAGGAATTGGTGATCAAGAATTTGAAAACAGAAAATGACTATATGTAAAAACAAATGAACTCACTTAGGAATGAATTGGAGAGATAGACAAAAGAACTTCTCGAATAGTAATAAGAAAGGTTTCTAATGGACTCATAGAGAGATTAATAGAAATTTCAAAACTAAGTTTAGAGCTATCATGAACTTAAGGCTATGTTGAGTAAATAAGAAATTAAATGCAGCTAGCTTGTAAGTATTAACCTTGTTATAATATTCTATATAGGAGAAAGAAAATGTCAAATATTAAGATGATATTACAAAATTATAAGACAATTTTCAGAGAAATCAAACCGAGCTTGAATCCTTTAAATCATAAACTAAAATCTTAACTGGGCATAATTAATAAAAGTTGCTTAAAAAGATTGAAAATATAAGTTCAAAGTCATCAATATAGCTAAATCTTTACTCAAACTAAACTAGTTCGTTACTCTAAAATAAGCTTTACAATTCAGTCTTATCTTCATAGAATAATTCTATAAACTTTGATTCTGGAAATTAAGCCCAAGCTTTACCAACAGATATATTTAGCTAATAAATAGCAATGGCTTAATTAAATGATCATATTCTCAATGAATGGAAAAAGAATCAGAGAGACATTAACATAAGTGAGCAATTTATGAAGGACTTTTCAAATTTAAAGTTAAAAACTGAGGATATAAAGAAAGAAGCTTCATCCTTGAAAATTGAAAATACTGAACTTAATCAGAAAAATGAAATGATAAAGTAATAATTTGGGTAACTACTAGACAAATTCTAAACTTTTATATCAAGCAACGAACAACAAATATAAATTAACGAGTAGAACTATTAACAAGAAATCTAGAAATACTCATAAGAAATAAACTTGATAAAAATAGATTTAAGTTAAAGAGATAATCATTTTACCGCAACTCAAACAAGACTAAAAGAAACTTAAGAACAACTTATTTTACTTTAAAATGAGAATATTAAACTTAGAACTTAAATTTAGTAGCTGTAAAACGCTTCCCCTATTCAAAGTTATAATGAAGAGAATAAACAAACTTCATTCAACCAATAAATTGTTAGTCATCTTGACACTTCAATTATTCAAGAAGAATTTCTGAGAAATTTATAATGCCTTGTGGATTAATCAGATCAAATTTTTAAAAGACTTTCCCAAGATTATGTCCCTCTCTAGTAGTATTTATTTTTATTAATATCATGAAACTTCAATAAATTGTTCAATGTAACAAGACACTTCTTAAAACTTAAATGGCAATTAACTGATCAATCATCTTTAAGGAAACCTGAACTTCATTCAATAATTAATCGAAAGCATATGCCAAAGTATATCATAATCAAATGATCTATCTGAGTTTAAGGAACTTTCAGAAAACATCTTGTAATCGTATGAGAATCTAATAGATAGACAGTAGCTTTAGGTTTAGCACCAATTCAATAATAGCTCCTTGCCTATTGTGAATCAAGAGCAAATAATATCTCAATAGTAACAATACTTCTATGATATCAATAGCTTGCTGTAAAACGTACTGAAATGCTATTTAAACAAAGAAATTGAAACTTCTATCTTATCAAGAAACATGCAATACTTTAATGAACTTATAAACTAGAAGTAAGGAGGTGAAGTAGTCATAGATATTAACGGACTTATTTAGCAAAACATGAATGAAATTCTATAATTAAGAATTGAGAATAATCAGATGCAAGGCGTTATCTAAGACTTATAGAGACAAATTGAAACTAACCAACCATCTCTATCTTTTAATTTAATTTTTTACTTAGGCAAATACAGAACTTCAAACATAGCTACTTAAAACCCAAATACTGAATCAAGCTAATAATCAGTTCCAATATGTATAGACATTAAATGATGTTAACGCTCATAAATCATTTGATTCCTATTAAACTACATCCTATAACTTGAAAAATCAAATGAATTAAGTTTCTCATGACACATAGTAAAATTATAATGGATAGATGGCTCAAAGAAATTGTTCTAATTGTAAAGAAATGCAAACTTTATTCGATGAACTTGAAAATTAAATTACAGAGTCAAAGACTAAATTAGAAGCATCCACAAATGTGATATCTTCCTTAGAATCTTAAGTTGAAGAAAGTTAAGACTGCATAGTAAAAATAGTTTAGCTTTTTGAGAAGAAAGAAATTTCTAAGGAATCTTACCCACTAAAACTGCTTTAAGATGTAATCCTAATTCTTTTTTAAATAATTATTATTTTAGTATGCTAGAGATAAAGTAAAGAGAATAATAAGCAAATATGAGACAGTCAGAAAGAATAATGAAGAGTTTTAAGCTATTGTCATCAAAGAACTTGAATCCTTGAACTTGGAATTATCAATGAAGCGTTTAAAAAAGAAAGGCATAAATGACTTGGACAAGCATAAAGACAGTGTTAATTAACAGCTCAATAATATGGATAAATTTAAGCAATTGTTCAGCTTGCTCAAAGGTATTATAATAGAGAGGTAGTCAGATTAGGAAACTAAAACTCATTAGAATGAAAAATCTAATAAATCTACTCTTTACCCAAGAAAAATGTCAGAGGTAACTCAAGCATCATCCTAGCATATGAGTTCTTAGACTTAAACATAGCTTCAACAGTTTATTTAATAAGCAAACAATACCAACTATATTGAAAGGAGACAATCTATATTATCTCAATGTGAAAATTTAAGCAATATGCAAACGTAAAGAATCTCAAATGGCACTTCCCAGCCAAAGTTATACGACTATGATGAAACTCCAGTGTAACTTATTACAGATAGAGAAAAGCAATACAAAAATCATCATGAAGCTTAATCAAGCTTAGCAACTGAAAACTCTGAAAGAAATATTATGAAGCCTATCTAAATTGAGAAAAGAATTAGTGATCATCCTTAAATCAGACAAAACACTTTTGGAAAAGAATATTCAATGAATACTATTGCCATTGAAAAATAATTTTGGAAACATATAATAGTAAGTTATTTTTTAGCATTGGAATTTAAACTGGATATACGAAATCATTCCAGTAGGATAATTAAAATGAAACAGATAATAAATTATTTTATTTGATCTTTATTTCTCAAATTTAAATATGTCAGATTGTTGGAATAAATAAAAAAAATTGAATTTTTATTGCATTATTTACTATTGAATAATTAAATTAGCTTTTAAAATAGTTTTATATTTACAATAATTCATCAAGACATATTTTCACCGGTGTAATTTCAAATAAGGAAAATGACAAACAAAACGCTAATCCTTAAATCATAAATAACCAATGTGTTCCCAAAATGCTTAAGAGTAGTTAAATTTAGGTGTTGAATCAACCATCCGAGACAGCTTGCCTTGATGCTTATTATGAAAAAGTTTAGAAAAATTTTGATAATCGAAGCAAATCAGCTGAATAATTCCCTTAAAAATAATAGAAAGCCAGACCACCAGTAGAACTAATAAGTACACAAGATAATCCAATTATTATGAAGACCTTTGAGCATCGCCCAACTACAACTTGCAAATATTAACCCTGTCAATCTTTTAATAGATATTATGAAAACTCTGCAAGAGCTTTATAGTCAACAAAAGACAGCTAAAACAGGTAAATAATGAATCATACGGTCCTGATACCTAGCCAATACAATATTAATGAATAAACTCATTAGAAAACATTTGATACCAGAAGTTCTGATAAGCGTGTAGGATAATCTAAAATTCATTAAGTCAAGAAACTCTAATTAAATTGTGACCCTTAAACAGCTCTTGAAGCTAGAATAAACTCCTCTAATCATATTAAGAGATAATTTGCTTGATATTTAAAATTGATTATTTATAAAATTAACTTATTAATAAACTCAAACTTTAGCATAATCATTCATTTTTTCATTAGTCCAAATGTGTTCTTTATTCAATTCATCTAATTCTCCAAGAGCACCTTAAATTGCAAAGTCTGTTAATACTCTTAGATTTATACTTTTATTCTATGGCAGTAAGCTTTAGACAGCTTCATTTCCTGGTATATTTTTGATGATTTTTTTATTAACTTCATAGCCAAAGTCTGTAACCAATCTGACAGGTTGACTCCACCCTCTCTCATTTTAATGCCATACGAATCCAGGCCTCAGAATTACTGGCTGAATTTCTGGACAATTATTTAGCAGAAAATTTTCAGCTTATTCTTTCATCTCAGCGTATCTAGAAAGCATTGGTGCTATACTCCTTGATGCAGATATAAATACAAAATGACCCTTTTATCCTTTCTCTTTACAAGCATTGTTGAAATGTTCAGCCATTAATTTGCAAGCATCTCTGTTTAATGCTTCATGACTCTCGTCATACTTTGGCTTTGAGTTGCTAGTGACTTGTTGTAAAATGGTCAATGGATTCACTTTACCAGTTAGAAGAGATTAAAGACCTTTAAAATAATAATAATAATTATCATATTATTGATCCTCCTGCCAAAACACTCTTATAATCTACACCTTCCAATAAAGTACCTACTGTATGAATGATAGCATCATACTCCTGTAAATCTTTTGGATATGTTTCTGGCTTAAGACAATCTCCTTAGTGAAAGAAAACATTGTTAAATCTAGTTGTATTTTGGTCTCTATTTCTCTAATCCTCAATACTTCTTCTACTCATTGATACAATTTTTAAGTCTGGCTTAGTAGCAGCAAGAACTTTTGTAATGGCGGGTTATTATAGATTTTATAAATTCCATAAATATTAATCTGTAACAATATTTGAAATATTTTATCGATGTTTAAATAAAATTATTAGAAATAATTAGCAAAAAAATATTATTTTTTAGATATTTATCTTCAAATTGATTATCAAATTAGTTTAAATTGATAAATTTAAAAAAGAACTTACTAGAAAAAAAACTTTATTTTTATCAGTCTTCAATGAAATAATAAATGCTCGATAAAATAAACTAAATAATTTTGATTTACAAAATTTATCACCCATTTGTTATATAATTTCCGATGTAGCCTGTGCCTCCGGTAATAAGAATTCTCTTATGGATAAGTTTTGACATTTTGGTTAAAAAATTAGTAAATAATTGATGACTTAAAAAATATTATAACTTGATGATATGAATGAGATTAGATAATTTGAAAGATAGATAGATTGAAAGTTAAATCTTAAATAAATAATTAAATTGGTGGAGCTATTTACTTTATTTTTTCAAAAAAACATAATGCTCCATAAGATAACAAAGTTTACCTTGATTAATATTTACTTTTTATTTGATGAGCAAATTGATCATTTTATTACGATTCAAAGATGCTTTTCTAATTCCTTTCACTTCTTAAGCTACCCTTAATTAGCTTATTTTTATTATATTTACTCTGGTTTTGGTTGCATGAAATTTTTCTTGAACACTGAATATGCTGAAATTAAATTGGCTGCAAGCACTATCGATATTCCTTATATCTCACCAGTACTGAAGGCAGTTCCAATAAAAATCAAGTCAAAGAAAAATGTGAATATGACTGAGAAGTACATTAAGATGCCAAGACGTCCTGCCATTTCAAATTGCAAAGCTTTAGTCTTAAATAGCATGCCTGCACCCCCCAAAAGTGAAACAAAAACAAGTACAAACCACTCCAAATAACTGAAAGTGTTGATCATAGTGATGCTATCTTTCTCACTAATTGCTAAGATTGCTCCATAAACAGAGAGTGAGTAGAGGACTGAATAAGTTGAAGCAGTGTATTCATGTAATTTTCTCATATATCTTAAGCAAATGTTTGTTACAGCCATCAAAGTTGGGCCCATAACCAACATAAATAAGGGCCAGGCTGAAATTTAAGATTACTTTCCTTCATCACTCGTTCTGTGCCCTGAGTATAATAGGACATATATCCCAAAGAATGCAAGAATACTTTAAATTATGTAATTAATTAATCGTTAATTTTGATAAAAGTTTACTAGGCAGAATACTTCAATTTTTGAAATTCTTTCTCCTAATATTAAGAATCCAAGTAATGAGCAAAATAATGGAAGTAAATTAAAGTCTTTTATAAAAAATCCTTAATAAATTCATTAATTTGTGAGTGTATTAGCAAACAGCGAAACTAGAACAATAGGCAAATACTTAATAGCCTAATTTGTGCAAAAGAATGCTAGTAATCCACTGTTAACTCTTACAAAGAGTGGGAATATCATATCTCTTGGTATGGTATCATATAGAATTTCCTTCCATCTACTGCCCACTAAGTAAGCCATGAGAAGAATCACAAACACGCCACGCATAAACAGCATTTCCATCACTCCAAGATCAGCATGATTAACATATAGTAATTTCGAAACTGAGTCTGCTAGTGAATTTGATATCACGAACATTAGCATGAGTACATATCCATATACAGATCTTTTCTTATTTTCCTCTTCTTCCTTCATTTGTTATTCTTGCAAATTTTGAACTCCAATGATGCCAGTCTCTTGATTTTCGTAATCTAATTTGCAATTAGCAAGCAATGGTTCTCTCAAGTCCGAAGCTGAGCCAGTATCACTTGTCTAGTCCGAGGTACTGTAGTCTGATTTAAAACTTCCTTTTGATTACATTATGTATATTATGAAGCTATGAATACTTTAATCCAAAAATGATATGGGGATGGGAGAGATTATATTAGTTTAGTAAGTAAGTATAGTTTTAACTTAATAAGAAGCCTAAATAAGGTTCAAATTTAAAATATTAATTATAGATATCCATTTTCTAATCATATTATTAAGAGAACATTCTGTATTAATGCATTAATAAGAAAAACCATCTTTCAAATTTTGACCTTACTGTATAATGGTTGATTATGATATTGAATATGAAAATTGTAGTAAAAATTTATCTGAAATTCAGTAAATCCATTTAGCTGTTAGTAATATTGTATATCACTATAAAGAACACAATTCTCATAAAATACTTTCATATTCAATGACAATTTTATTTTAAGATACCAGTCGATATTTTTGAAGGGGGGTTCAAAAATTTTTAAGAATTAATTTAAGAAAGAACTAAGAATATTTTTTTATATGACTTTAATTTATCAAAATTTGATTAATTTAGTTTATTATTTAGAATTATTTCTCGTTAGATTAACTTTTAATTAAATTTATTTATTTAAAAAATAAAGGTTAATCATTTAAAAAATTTTAAATCAAAATCTATATATAAAATTAGGCACTTCCTCTATTTTTAGTATTATGATTAGATCTCTAGAGTAGGTTCACAAGCTTCAGGCTCTTGTCTTGATGAAGTGTTTGTGAAAAACCATATATGCTGACAGAATGTTAGCTACAAGAATAATTACAACTCCTGTCATCTCCTCTGGGTGGAATTCAGTTCCAATAAAGATCATATCGAAGAAGTAGGTGAAAATAATAGAGAAATAAACCAGAATTCCTAATCTACCTGCCATTTCGAACTGCAATCCAAATGCATAGATAAAATATTGTACTTTGATATAAAATAATTTAGTTAATGCTTTTGTCTTAGCCAGCATTCCAACTCCTCCTGCTAAAGATATGAATATCAGTATAAGGTGTTCATATCCTTGAAAAGTTCTAAACATTGATAGCTCACTCTCTGTAGTTGCAATCAGAATTCCATAAAAGAAGAGCGAGAATATCACTGAGTAGGTAGATGTAGTATATTCATGCATTTTTCTCATGTATCTCAAACTGATATTTATGGATGCCATCAGGAGAGGTCCTAGAATGAGAAACATTAAACTCCAAGGAGTGATGTTTGACTATACATTGTTTTCACTGTTTTTTGAAGCACGATCGCTACTAAATAGGAGTGAGTATATACCGTAAAAAGCTATAAGCAAGCATAGTATCTCCATCTTTGTTATTTTTTCTCCTAGAATTAAGAAACCGAGGAGTGAACAGAAAAGTGGCATTGTATTTACAAATAGGGCAACCATTACGATTGGTACATGCTTAATAGCCTGATTAACACACATAAATGCTAAGCAACCGCAAGAAACTCTGACCAACAAGGGGAAGATCATGTCACGAGGGACTGAGTCATATAAATACCATTTTATTTTTCCTCTGATTAGGAATAGCAAGACAAAAAAGAAATAGACTCCTCTCATAAATAGCATTTCAAACACGCCAAGGTCTGAGTGGTGAATGTAAAGAATTTTTGAGACCGAGTCTGCTATGGAATTAACAAAGACAAAAGTCATCATAAGTAAGTAACCATACATTGATCTACGAGCATCTTATTCCTCCTATTATGTTTAGACTTCCTCCAATTTAACACCAGACTTTGTAGTACCTCCTTCCAGATCACCTAGTTTGCTTGTATTATTGTCGAATTTAAAAATCTAATAACAAATTAAAGGTTCTAATTCTTTTCTTTCAATTAATCATAAAGTATCATGAAACTTATTTACAAAAAGATAGAAATTAGATTTATCATTTAAAAATAAGTCTAACAAAAATAAAATTAGTATTTTAATTGATTAATTTAAGAAAAATTTCTTAGATTTGTTTAAAACTTATTTTAGCAATAGTGCGGGTTGATGTATACATATGTTACAAAACATAAAAAATCTTGATTTTATTTATTTTATGTTTATCAAGGAGAGGATTTCTTATAGCCTGATTTTGCGATTGCATAATCTAGCTAGGGGTTCTCTCCAAATTTGTCTATTCTTAACTTTCAGATTTCATACCAATAAATAAATACTAATAATTTCTAATCCTAAACTTGAATCATTATTATATATAAAAGGAGCTCATATATTAAGGAATTTAAGTTTATGATAAAATAGATATTCAATATATAAATAAACGAGCTAATCATATTCTCATTTTAAAGATAAAATTTAATCATAAAATTTTAAAAATTAATACTCATAAATTTAACATGTTAATAGAAGAAATGGGTATTAACGTCAGGGCGTCTCACTCCCTTCAGAACGTCCCAGATGACGTCAGAACGTTACATAATATAGAATTATATATGGCCATTAAATATTATTATACTAAGACTCTTATTCCTTATAGTATTATACAATTAGTTAAACAATTTAACCTGATTACTTCTATAAAGTTCAATTACAATAAATATACCTATTTTCTTTTATTATATTAAGAACATACCTTACTTATCTTTATTTTTGTCGTTCCTATGATATTTTCGTCATATATTTTTTATTTTAGTTAAAGACATAAGTAATTAAACAAAATAATTTCTTAAAAATCATATTGAATTAAAATATGAAAATTTTATTCTTTTCATCATATTAATTATATAATAATAATAATATTATATTAGGATCTATAAAATAATAGTCTAAGAAATTGTTTAATTCTTTTCATTAGATTTATTTATGTAGCTTAACTTTATTATCATTTTATGAAGCTTTATGATAAAATTGGGTAAAGAAATGGAACTTAAATAACTAAATATAATACTAGTAGTAGTAGTAGTAGTAAAATACTTTAGGTAAATTAAAATAAATGCAAGATTTAATCACAATTCTTAAATTACCAGCAAGTATAAAAGTAGATATTCAGAGAACTAAAGCCTCCGTTCTATGGCGGTTCCCCGCTCTCATAATATGTCCTCTGCTTCCCGGGTCTGATTTTGATGCACTTCCTCCTCCATGTTATTGCTGTGCTTACCAAGTAGTGCCTACGTTTCCAAGTCGTCTTCCTTGCCTACTGGTTTCCTTCCTGCATCTTTCCCATCTTAATCTGGCTTAGTATTATCCTTTGGAAGATACTCTTCTACTCCACTGAATTATGTATGATCCATCTTCTCTTTCCACTTTAATTTGCCAATTTCTTAATTTTATTAATTAATTATAATTCTCTGATTTCTCCTACTTTTATACTCCTCGTTTTTCCTGAATTGGATATTTAATCTAATGTCATTTTCAATCTAATAAATTCTCATCAAAATCATTCCCTCTTTTTTTGACGTAGGTTAATCTGAATTATTTCTTAATTGGTTGATAGTACTGATGATACTCTAGTTTTCTTATCCTTTAGTCTAACCATATCATATTAGTTATGATTTCTATCTATTTGTGATTTTCTATGTCAAACAATCTGTTCTCTCTCAAAGTTTTAGAGAATCTAGTCGGGTCCCCTGCTTAATTTATTAAATTGCAAATTTTCATATGGTTTTAATCTACAAGGACCTTATGGACACTACAGTAATGGCTCATACCGTAGTTGATAATTGTTTTCCCCTGGCTTATTGCCATCATTGTATCCATAACGTTTTTTGTTAGGAATATTTTTCTTCTTTTTTAAAGTTCTTCTTTTTTCTCTATAATGTACTCATTTGTTCTTTTTGGTTTTAGAAACTAATCGATGTTCAGATTTATTTTCTTTAAGTTCTTCTGAACTAGGTCCCTTATTATTTCACAAGTGTTAGTCTCTTTTAGTGAAGTTACATTTCTTAATATTTTATTTGAAATGTCCCTTGGCGTCTTAAATGCAATTCTCTTCAGTTGCAGTTCCATCTTCTCAATTTCCTCGACTTTCATGAATCCTGTTGCCACTAAAGGTGTATACTTGTAAATTATTAAGGATCTTATTTGTGCCATCATTATTGTGTCACTAACCGTTCTATTGCTTGAGTAAGTTAATCTCTAGTAGAATTCTGTCTTTTTCTTTATCTCACTCCAAGTATTTTTCAATAATGTTTGAGAATTTAAGCAAATGTTCAATCCTAAGTATTTAGTCTCCTGTACTTTCTTAATGCCTTCTATTTAAAATTCTTTTTCAAAGGCTTTGGAGTCGCTTAGGAAGACTGTCTTTTTTGTGTTGAGTTTAAGGTAATGAGATTTTTCGATTTCCTTAAAGCAGTCAATGATTCTTTTGAATTATTGTGGGTCTCTGACATTTACTAATATATCATCTGCAAATGCTATTAACTTTCCTTGCTTGATCAGTGATTTCAGCTCTTGTTGTGAGTACAGAGCGTCCTGTAAGTAAATGTTAAATAGCATAGGTGATAATCTACTTCCTTGCGCAACTCCTTGTTGAGTCATTATTTCCTGACCTTCAAATGTTATCTTGTTTCCTTCGTATAACATTCCAATAGTTTATATAAACTCCTGGTCTTTCTGGCTGACCGCTCTCTCCCTTAGAATTTGCTGCAGCTTGTCCTTCCAGACTGAGTCATACGCTTTTTGAAGATCGATCAAGAGGTACGCCTCTCTTTGTTTGCTCTTCCTCCTTGATTATTTTATATGATCTAGCATTCTTATCAGATTAATGTGTGTACTTTTGTTTTCTTTAAACCCGTTCTGATAATTTCCAGTTTTTAGTATGTCACTCTTTTCGTCGTTTATTTTATTTATAACAACTTTCTCAACTATTTTTCCCAAATGTGAGTTGATTACTATTGGTCTCGTGTTGTTTACCTCCGGGTATTGGTTATTTTGATCTTTACTTAAAAGTATTAGTCTGCCATTCTTAAAGTAGTCAGGTATCTTTTTAGTGTTTAGCCATTCTGCTATTTTACGACTCACTGTCGTGCACATCTTCTCTGACTTGAGCATCATTTTGCCATCAAATCCATCTGGACCTATTGCTTTATTGAAGTTACACTCCTTGATGCTTTTCAGTACCTCTGCCTCGCTGTAAAGTCTGTTACCCTCCTATACTTCTTTCATTATTACATCTTTTTGGGTATTTGGTATATTTTTAGGTTCCCTGTTATCTTTGAATAACTGGGTGTAGTATCTTATGATTTCCTTTTGTGTCTCTTCGCCTTGTTCTATTCTCTCGTCTTTAATTGTAATCCCTTTTATTGGCTGAGATTATTTTTAACTTTTTGTGAGCCTTTTAACCATGTAGAAAAAACCTTTTAGATCGTTCCTATCTAGGCACTGCTCTAAGTCATTTATCGCTTCCTTCCACTTTGCTTTGACGTCATTGTAGTTGTCATTGGAGTTCTTCCCATTGCTCCTTATCACCCATTCAGGTGGCCGTTGGTACCAATTCTTCCCCTTAGTCTGTCTCTCGATTTTTTCCATAAAGCACTTTTGAATTGGCTCGTCTAAGTCTTTTAGTGTTAGTTCTCTCCCTTCTTCTATAAATGTTTTCCAACATTATTTTCTAATATCAGTAATTCTAATCGTCCTTTCTTTGTCAGTTAGCCTAAAATCATCATCTTAATATTTGATTTTAAGTTTCACCTCTATCAGCTTATGATCAGTTTGTTATAATTAGCTGGTCTCCCACCTAATTGTTTCCACGTTCGTGAAGATTTAGTCTAGCTGGTTCCCTCTTGAGTGAGTTACCACTCCTTCGGGAATAGATTCTTTCAGACCTTCCTTATTTAGTCTCTTCCCTAATTCTTTAATATGGAAATTAAAATCTCCCATCACTATTATCCTCTATTTCTAGCATTTTTATTTGAGGGATCTTATCATGAATATTAGTCTATTCTAAAGTTCTTTGACTTCCTCGTTTATATAGGGGGGTATATATGTTGTAATTACGTGAAGAGGGAATCCTTCCACGTTCAAAATCGTCCAAGTCACGAATTACCTTAGCGTTTTCACTGTCTTCATTTCATATCTTCCGCTGTTTAGTACTAGCACTCCTCCATTCCTTGCCAGCTGAGTCTAGGCAATGTTCTTGTTGTTAATTCCTATAAGCCTTTAGAGTCTAGTTTCCACTAATCCAATGTAATCTGGTCTTTTGCCCTCGATTTCTTTCATTATCTAGTCCTACTTCAGTTTGGAGTTTAGTCCTCTGACGTTCTATAGGCAAATCTTGAATTCAATCGTCCTCGTATTTAATTATCTTTTATCACTGATGACCTGCTCTCTCCTTTTTGATCTTTGTTTTTCAGCGAATCTTTCATTTCTTCTCACCCATCCTTCAGCTTCTCTTACAGGTTAGTAAAATTCGAGCTGTCGGCTATTGTCAATCTTGACCGAAAATTTGTTTACGTTTTTAAAACTGTTGTGATTTAACTAAACATTCTGGTTTTGAAATGTTGAATTTTATGAGTTCGAGTTTGAATATTCAAAAAAATTTTCCAATGTTTGTTGAGAATTTTTCTTCTCCTCTTTCCCTCGCTCGTTTGCGTATACTGGTAGTCTTCTTCTCCCATTGGTTGGCTACTTATCTGGCTCCATCTTTGCCGCCTTTAATTTGCCAATTTCTTAATTTTATTAATTAATTTAAATATAGTACTATTTGTTAAAATTAAAAATAAATGGGATAATATATTAATGTTTGGGTAATTACTAATAAGAATTAAAAAATAATTCTAACAATAGCAAAATCAATAATAAAATTATTAAATATGACTACTTTATACTAAATAAACATCTCTTTTATTTGCTTCAATCAATCACATGTAAGTTTATATTTTATATTCCATATAATTTATTTATCAATATATCTTAGATTTTTTTCTCATACAGGGTTTATAATTAATTAAATTAAATTTAGTGTGAAAATACAAATGTTTTTGTTAATCTTATTAAATATGTCAATTATGAATTTTATACAGTTTCAAGAATTATAAGAATTAATAATTACTTTTTAAATAATGAAAAATAAAAATTATTTAATTAATGTATGCACTTGGTAAACTATTTAGATAGAATAAAATTTAAGCTTGTCAATTCAACCAAATATAATATTATAATATATATGATATTTTAGCAAATAAATTACCAACTATGTTTATTTAAAAGAGTAAAAACTTATTGGTCATAATTAATATAAATTATGTAAGAATTGTATAAATGAAAAAAATTATATTAACCTTTTTATTTCTGAAATTAAATTTTAATTATATTAACATTCTTTGATAAAAATCAGTAAGAATTCTACTATATATTTATTGAGATTGTAAAAATCAAAAATTTTTTCTTATGTATTTTGGAATTTATTTTATAAAACTTGAACTAAAGTATTTTTTATAATTAAACTTGCAAAAACTTTAAAGAAATAAAATTTAGAACTCAAATTATTATAACCCCAAAAAATTGAGAGATTTAATAAATATATTCTTAGTCTAAATAATTATTCTAAAACTGGCTTACAATTAGATTAAATTTTTAACTAATTTTATTGTACAATAAGGAAAAAGAGTCAGAATATAATAAAAATAATTTTGCATATATAATTCTAAATCATGGGACGTCCTGACTGGGGGTGGGACGCCTGAAGTCAATACCTGAAGAAATTATAGCATAAATCATAATAATTAAATTAATAGTTTCAGATATCATTATATTCTTATTTAAATTACAAAACATCACTATATCATATCTCATTTTAGTTGGAAGTTCCAGGGATTGAATTTTGTAGTAGATTATTTTTCATTGGAAGTCTTTAATTAAGATATGATTTTTTGAATGCAGTGTCATTAAGACTCCTTCTTTTGTTGTGAAAGAATAGAGGACTTTTAGCTTCATTTTAGTAAACTTTAAGCGAAGGAAATTTATACCCCTTTCCTAAAAGAATTTGTTTTATTTAAAATTTAGTAGAAAAAATAAAACTCAACAATAAGTATTATTTTTTGCTTTGTTGTATATCCCTGTACAATAATATTCAAAATATAATTCTATCAAAGAAAATTATATAAAATTACCAGAGTTTATTACTATCAATATTTTAATCAAGAGAAAAGTATTTGTGTTTATTTCAAGATTTTTTAAAATTAGAATTAAACAAAATTTACTCGAAAATAAAATTTATTAAGAAATAAAGATATGTCTATGTTCTCTAAAAAATTATATGTAAAGCTTAGATATCTTGTGCATCTTAACTTAATAATTATTAATTATACAAGAATCAAACAAACTTGATTGAAAATTTTGTTGAGGATATGCTACAATAATTTTTGTGTACTAGAACGCTTATCTCAGTTTATAGAGAAAAAAATAATAATTAAAAGGGGGAAAATATTTAGACTCACAAACTTTCTTCAAAGAGTCCATAGTAGTTAGCTAAGTATTAGGTTAATGAAATTTTAAATAGTTTTAACCTATTGTCTTGTTTATTGCTTCTTTCACTGTTGGACTATAGTTAGGATCATTTTATAATTTCAAAGCACTTTACTAAGCCATTCTTGCAGATCTCAAAGGATTCTAGAAATTAAGTTCTGGTTGTTAATGTTATATTTTTTGTATCAAATCTTCCTCTTTATGTTCAAACAATTGATCGTTCTATGGTAAAACAATTTTCAAGCGATCTCTTTGACTTTTTTATCTTTATTCCTTATAAAGTTAAATTTTCTCTTGCAAATCTTTCTGGAAAAGTCGACTTGATCTTTCACCTGTGTTGAGTTCTAATCTTAATTTTTAAGAAGCTTTATTTCTTATTTAATTTTACTAGTAGTGGTTTGAGGAGATTTATTCTAAAGTAGTCTAATTTAACTTAAGCTTGAAATTAGAAGATGATTCGCTTAGTTTTTTAATATGAAGTTTAGTATGTGAAGCTTAATTATTGCTTTTAATGTCAAGATTTTGATTCTACTAATTCTCTCTTGTATTCGAAAGTCTAGCCGTTTTAGAACCATTGATATACATATTTCGATTTCTAGATTTGTATTTATTTTAAGGGTTGTATTTGAACTGATTTTACTTTGACATCATATTCAATACTTGCTCTGGATCATAGAAAATAGTTGATCTTCTCTTTGGCTAATCGTCTGTTTTTCGTGAAAGCTTATCAACTAATAACCCTAATTCAACTTTATTTTACAATATGTAGGAGGCTAAACCATTCCACTTCTTAGAACCTTGATTATTGTCTTGCTCGTCAAAGTCCATATACAAATCATTTTCTTTATTTAGAGGCAAAGTTTTAATCAAATTATGCGATGATTTAGGTCTTGAGGTTTCTTCAATTACATCGTCTGCGAAAGTTACAATGCTCTTACCCTTTTACTTTGACTTTTCATATGCTCCAAAGAAATATTCAAGTTTAGTTTTATTTTTAAGTTCAGACTCTTTTACCATGTCTTTATAATCTTCTAGATCTTCATTTTTAACCATATTCTTAATTTTCACAAATCTTGTCAATCTTCGCTTAAAATTTGGAGGTGGATTTTGATTTTAAGCAGAAGTACTGATATTTTTAAATGTATCATTTTTAAAGTCAGGAGTTTAAGAATTCTTAAATAAAGATGCTTAAGTAAATTACCTATCAAGTGATGATGTATTATTCATTTTATTTATAGAATATTAATTTAATAATTATATGTAAATTGATTATCTAAATCTAAGAAAATACATAAGTTAAATTTAAAACATTTTAACAAGTCCTTTGAATCACAAAGGTCTCTCAATTATATTTAAAACTTTCTGTTTTAAAAGCTTAAGAGTGTTTATTGTATTAATATTGCAGTATCTACCTAATGCAGCATCAAGAGAGCCACAACTTATTTCATTAAAGCTAGAAACATTATCTTTTATTTTTCTTAAATCTGGCACGCTCTAATTAACTTCACTCGAGTATAAGGCTTCGTGAACATTTGAAATTAGTGATATAGCGATCGGTACGGGCTCTTATGTGTGATCTCCACTATATTGATATAAAATAAAATATATTGAATTACACAATGATAGGGGTAGAGTGATCACCTGTTACACATAAACCCCAAAACGTATGTACACATAGAATTTGTAAGTTAATAAAAAGTTTTAAGTATATCGATAAATAAGGAAATTTAAAAGGACAGAATTTAACTTAATTTGAGGGAGCCGATATCGAGAATGCAAAAAGAAGGGTTGGCACTATCACGGCTCTTACAAAGTTTGAATATGATTAGATTAATATGATTAGATTAGTGTGATTTTTAATTTTAAGTTCAGAGCAGTTTGAAATCCAGTAGGTTGTCGGGGCCGTTCTCGAGATTTTTCAACATTGGTATACTATTATACCGGCCTGACCCCTATAATCCAGTGCTTTGGCTTAAGCCAAAAAGCATTTTTGAGGATCAAAACTGAAGACCCAAATTTTCGATTTCGGGTGCCATTAACTTCTAGATATTATCGTCTTCACATTTTTACAGACCATTATTCAGTTATGGACGGGGAAAGGTTTGAATTTCGAAAGTTGCCGCGGATTTCGACATTTTTTCAAAAAGCCAATTTTGGGTTTGGCCCATCTTGAAAATTCCTAAAATTTATCACAGCTCTTCAACCATCCACCTCCATGCAACTCTAAGCTACTCGTTTAATGAGTTATAGTGAATAATCATTATTTGTCTTGGTTTGGCAGTGAGTCAGCCATAAATCCGGAGGATATAAGCAAAAGAGTGTTTTTTCATATAGTTAAGGATCAATAATCCAGTCGAAATTTTAATAATCCAGTGGTTTAATAGTAAAATACAGTCGAATTAATCATTAAAATTAAGCATAAATCAGATGAATCCAGCCACTGGATTTTAGAAAACCTCTGAAATCAGCCTTCAATAACTTTTGAATGCGAGTGCTGGTAAGCTTAAATCTTCGATATTATCTTCTATTTAGAAGGTATAAATGATTTGCAAGTGCCGCAGGAGGCACCCGATTAGTCAAACTCAGATTGGATTTTTGAAAATCATCAAGCCAATGGAAATTTTGAAGAAAATTTTAAAGCCAAGGGCATTAAGTGTGAGTATTAAAATGCGCAAGACAGCGCTAAAATCAACCGCGCTAAAGAATTTCTGCAATAAAATAACTATAACTTGAAAATGCTGCTGTAGCAGGCGGATTTTGCAGCTTATAATAAAACTTTTGATTTTAAGTAGTATGTGAGAAAGTATATAAATAACAAAAAGCCAAAGAAGATCAAGCACAGCTATTAGAGTAAATCAGTGGTATCATAGCCTCTAGATGTTACTGCTGCTATCGAAGAGATTAAGGAGAGTGAATAAGCTACGAATCTCAACTTTGCAAGTGATTAAAATCAAAATAAAGAACCCTTACCTCAACTCTTTATTAACTATGGCTCGATCATTGGCCATGAGAATCTCATAAAGCACTTCGAAAGTTTCAAGAATTCTTAATATTATTAAAGGTCTTGCATTTTGCAAGAAATAGTTACTCGAAACACCCAGTCACTTTTCTCCTTCCTAAGCAATTTTGAGAACGTTAGTGACCAGAAACTAAGCGAGAACTTGTTCTCATTGCTCGTGGATTTAATTTAGAGCAATAATAATTTAGATGAAGACTCAAAGCCACGTATCTTTTTAGCTGCTCTTGGTTATTATATGGGAGAAAGAGTATAAATCGAAGATGAATTAATACAAGAATCAATCTTATTATTAATACGCTCACCTAATACGAGACAAGCTCTAGGTTTAGCGAACTTTGTATTCTTTAATTCAGTTGCAGCATTCACTAAACAGCTTGCACCAGTGCAGAAATTGGATTCTACTCTCCCTATATTATACAATTAATGGGTTAAACTTGGTAATTATTCGCAGTCGACTCTCAAGTTTAAAAGCTAATACCTACTTCATTCTTTATCTTGAATGTGCCTTTCATGACTCTACTCAAGCAAGACTGTGGCTTGCACTTAATAAGAGACATACCTGTAGAATACACAGAGTACTTCGTAAGAATTTGTGCTCTCTCTTGCTCTCCTACAGTTGAAGCACTCAAAGATTATATATCAATTACTAGGGCTACTTTCTTACAGAAGTAAGAGGTTATTGATTCAAACACTATGGTTTACTTTATGAAAGGCCTTGCATAAAGGCTGCAGAGCAGAGACGAGCAGTGGGTAGGCAAAGTAGAGCAGTTCAAGAAGCTTCAGCAGCAAATCATAGAAGCTTAAATTGAAAAGAATGTGAGTGTGAGCAACAGCATTATTGAAAATTGCCTTAATGGCGACTGCTCTGAAATTCAAAGAATTTTACACTTACCCAAAAATATGGAAGCTTTTTCTGATAAAACTATTGTAGACTTACTTCAACTCTTTGAGAATGCTAATAACTCGCATTCACTAGCTCGTGCTTTCAATTCAAAGCCACAGAATGAAAGGTTAAGTGTAAGTAATGACTTAGAAAAGCTGCAGCAAAATCTTGGCTTTAAGTTATATAGTTCTCAAATTTTGTGCATTAACTATATTTGCGAAAAACTGCACGCAAACCATTTAATACATTTTGGTATTGGTAATGGCAAGACCTTGATCTGCGTTGCGTTAGCCATTCTTATAGCTCTTAAAACGAAGATATCCGTAATCATAGTTGGCAAGAATGAGCACTTAGTGCAGAGAGATTATCAAAAATTTCAAAAAGTTATTAGTGCAATGGATCTTGATTCAAACCATAATTTCTTTGCAAAAAGTACAGGCATTTATTTTTTCACTCAACCACAACTCAAGAAACAAATGAAGGCTGCTAAATTCATGAGTGTGTGGCACGATAGCATCGTGCTTATTGATGAATACGACTGGATTCTCTTCGATGGCTCCGCTGACAACATTATAAACCAACTAAATTTTTACAAGCAAGCAAGAAGTATTATTGGATTTTCAGGAAGCCATCTTTCTCAAGGTGAAGAAAATTGTCTTAGTTTAGCATTGCATAGCACACCTGTAGTATTCCCTACCCTTGATAAACTGTAAGGAAATAAGAAAACCTAGTTACCAGACTTGCTCATAAGTTCAAATCAAGGAGATTACTTACAAAGAATCAAGGAAATCATAAAGGATTAAGTAGCTGTTTCACCAGTTTTAATAGTGGCTTCAACAAATTACAGTGCTATTGAAATAGGTTTAAAGAAATCCGATTTTGATTTCATTAGTTTCAACCACTCCTAAGCGACTGCAATTGAATCTGTGCTTGAAGGCAGGTATTTAATGAGAAATGCAAGCAAAAACTACAGGGTTTACTTGCTCAACGAGCCACAGGGGAGAGGAACAGATATACAAACTAATGATGAAATCGATTAAAATGGTGGTTCATATTTAATCATTGCTGATGTTTTCTCACAAAGATCTGAAGAATAAATCATTGGCAGAATTGGGAGACTTAACACTAAAGGCAGGTGGCAGCGAGTATTATATAAGCAAGCTTCTAAAGATAGTGCAGAGCAGCTGCTTATAGTTGAAAAGAAAGAGACAGAGCTTATACTTGCTCGCAAGCACAATTAAGTATAATCAATTTTATAAAATCGATTAGAAGCATTGGAAAATTTACTAGAATAAAACCAGGTGCCTTAAGAATAAATTTCTGCAGAGCTTTCAAACGAATAGGAGCAAGATAATATTGTAAGAGAAATCGTTAAAAATATTGTAGCTCTCACAGAGAAAACTTACAGCGAAGCAAGCAACCCACCACCAGTAGTGAAGCAAGATAATCTTGAAGAAGAAAAGGAGCCTTAATAAATTGAAGAATAAGATGAATAAAGTAAGTTGGGTTTTTATTAACCTTCTCTCATAGAGCTTATTGAATAGAAGATGAGTTAAAACCCTGTGCTTCAAGATAAACCATTCGAGCAGGTACAGCAATTGGTGCACAGGAGTTTAAAGCGGTAGCACCATGAAATTACTAAGGCTCAAAGCAAAGAGAGATCCAAAAGTAAAAGCAGTTCTGCAAGTTCAAAGAGAAGATTATTGAAAGGTTAACAAAAGCTTGACTTAATCAAAGAATAAAACAAGACTTGAGAGTTGGTTACTCGTCGCAGTGCTAGAGATAAAACATTCACTTGCACTTATACAGAGCTGCCAGAGAACGAAGAGACAATGGAAAGATGGTTGAAGGCTGCCTCGAGTGAGAGAAGGCACTTTAAAAGCGACATAAACCATAGAAATTCAGAGAGAAAACCAAGATTAAGAATATGAGATTTATCTTAATTTTTTAAAGAAATTCACCATATTCATGTTTTTTCTATTAATAGCATATAGAGAATCGTGGAGGAATAGAAGCAGCAGCACTCATTGACTCATGTTTGGAGATTGATTTTGCATATTCTACAGGTTACCATCTTGCATAAACTGCTCTTTCATCTTGCGTAAGTCAAGCAACTCACTTTCCATATTATCATGTTATTGCTTCAACTTTTTAGTTTACTGCAAGAATTCCTGCTTATCTTATTTCAAAGCATCTTCATAATCCTTTACCTCCTCTAACTATTCACGGGTTCTCTTTCTTTTAGATGAATCCTTAACGAGATTCTCAGCCTTACCTCGCTCAGCTACACAAGAAATTAAGAGAGAGTAAACTTACTGCTAAAGTTAAGGCATCTGCTGAGAGCGTCCACGAACTCGGGTCTCATTTCTATAACGAGATCTCTGTTTTACTCTAGCTTTTCTCTTTGTTAGAGCATTGCATCATGAATCATCTGGGAGACACCTTCGGTGTCTAGGGTGAAGAGCAAGTCACAGATCCATTATCTGTCTAGGTGGACCCAATCTCGTTCATCAGGCAAGTATTACAGCAGTCTTGAAGACCCTCTTGCATAATCGAGAAAGTCTTAAACTGTAGGTCCATCGATTTAAGGCACTGCTGACACTTTTATTGCAACTCTCCTTACATACTATAATAACAGTTACAGGGGTAAGTTAATCGTTACATCTTTCTCTGCTCTTATGATTTGCTTAAGGAAATAAATGTTGGTGGAGTCCGCTTTGGGTAAGAAAGCGTGGCAGTCTTGGGCAAGAAAGTTGTATAGCTCTTTCTTACTTTTGCAATTCTGGGCGAGTTCTGAAACATTGATACCAGTAAGTTACTATTGGTTCATTAAACTTTAAAATTAAGGTGCCTTAAACCATTTTATATAGTCCAATTTTGATTCAGGAAGACACTACCGTTACTAAAATCAGAGAGTGCTTTTCATAATAATGAAATCGTACCAGCACGATCCAATTTCCGCTAGCGGAATTCCTACCAGCACCAGCAGAATTCATTTTTAGGAAAATGATATTATATTGAATTAATTCAGCAAAGGATTCAAAAAGTTATAAGCGATTTATAGAATCTATAAATCTTTAGAAGTAGAATTCGTGACATTCAGGTAAAAATAAGCAATCTCAATTAAACCTAGATATATTTTAAGTTAACTAATCATATTTAAATCTAGCTTATAATTTATCATAATTATGATTTGAAGAATGAAAATATTCATTTTTGGAGTTAATTTAAATCAATAAAGAAAAAGAAACGTATAAGAATTCTTTAATAAAAAGCTTTCATTTTTAGACTTATGGTCATTATACATTTAGAAAAACTTATGTATTTATTATCAATTAAAACTTTAAAGTTTATTATAAGCAACAATTCATCCCTAATTTCAAATATTTAATTATTAACTTTGCAGTAAAATTTATTTATAATCTAAATTCTTATAATGATTGATATGCATCACCTTAAATCCAAAGTTATTAATTCTACTAAGTTCAATTATTTCCATAGTTTTAGCTTAACTGTTATTAATTTAATTATTGCTCAAAAATAGTTAATCATTGCATATAGATTTGAAAGTGGAATTATTATTAAATTAAGGCACTCTTAATCTTCCTTATTTTTAGGTTAATTCTGGATACTAAAATTAGAATCTGTAAAATTAATTAAAATTAACACTTGAATATTAAGCCAAGATAAATTACTACTTTTATTTATTAAATTATTGAAAATATTTTTATTATAAATCACCTCAATAAACTTAAATCCCAAGTGATTTTAGCATTTGCTTGAAATGTATATATTGGTGATTCAATTAAATTCTTTGGATTTATTTTAAGGAAAATAATTCATTAGACTATAAATAAAATTTAAATAACTTATTCAAATTTAAATAGAAATTGTTTTATTACTTAACATATAGTCAAGTAAATATAAATTAGAATTAAATACAAATTTAAATTAATTCCTTATACTAATATAATTAAATATAGTTACGGTAAGTATTTCTTTTTAATTTGAATCAAAACTGTCAAATATTTCATTAAAAAAGTAGTTAAAGTTTCAAATATTCAAATAAGTTTGAATGGATTTAATATGTAATATATAATTTACCTGGATTAAAAATTATCAAATTTTGATTTCTGTAAAAACCTAAATTTACACTTATTGAAATTTAAATATTCAAGTATGCATGATTATATTAAGTTTAATTTAATTTATTTAATACACTTCTCTTAGATTTACACAAAATCAATATCATTTTTATAAAAGTAAAATAATTATTATCTAACTTGAATATTCAAGATTTTTTATATTTCTAAAATTATCATATAATTTCAAGATTAAAGATAAATTTCCATTAAAATAGGATAAAAATATGTTACTATCAATTTATATATACCATATTTTCAATTTATAACTATCATATATAAAGCTTATTCTTGAATAATTTGATTTTTAAATTGAAAATCCATTAATTATATATATAAAGAATCAATATATTTGTAATTTATATTGATAGTTTTGTTTTTAAACAAAAAATATCCATAATCCTTTGGCTTAACTTACTGATTTTTTAATTTAATTTCATTATTTTATATACTTTGAATATTCAAAATCTTTTAAGTTTAAAAATGGAATAAGAATAAAGACTTTAAATTTCAGAGAAATTAACTGATTTTTATGTTTAATTTTTATTTAAATTTACAATAATTAATTTAAATTTAATTGTCTATAAATAACTTTGACTTTATATATATTTTAGAATCTATTTACTAACTTATTATAAATTTTATAAGATAGAGATATTGTAAAGTTTATTGATATAATAAGGAATATTTTGTCTCAATAGTTCCAGAATTTGTAACAAACATTTCATTTATAAATTTATAATTAATTCTAAATATATAAATTATATATTCTCTAAAATTATACTTGAAAAAAATGAGAATATTATACGTACTATTTTTCCTCATATTGTAGTTAAAATAAGCTAAATTATTATTTTTAGAATAAAATATACAATAAATTATTAATATTTACTTATAATTGTAAGATATAGATTTATTATTAGCGAGATTTTTATGACATAAAAGAAAAATATTTTTAATAATTATTAAGTTAAAATATAAAATACTTAATTATCAAACTATTTTAATGTAAATTTCTTATATAAAATGCTTAAAAATTTTCTATTTATTGTAAAACTGATAAATATTAAGTATTTCAAAAAATTGGGCACTTAAAAATCAATAATTTAAGTTTTAAAACTTCGCTCTAAGTATTGGAATATTTAGTAATGCTATTTAAGCGAGAGGAATAAATTAAAAAATTATAATTAATACTTTTTCAAAAATCAACTTTTTATGAATATATTGTGTGTAAATTAAGGCAAATGTGTAAGTCCTAATTTATGTAAGGCTTGTAAAGCAAAACAGAAATCTAATTCCTTTTTTAACCAGGATACTTCAGCTACTTTAGCACCTTCCAACAATAACCCACTCCTTGCTTAAGGATTTAATTAAGTTAATGGCCAATAGTAGCCAAATAATTAAAATAGACAGCTAATTAGACCGGCATTAGTCTAAAATAACTAGCAACCTCCAGTTAACTTACCGAGCTAATAAGTTTAGCCAAGTGTAGTGGTGTAGTAGTAGCCACCTAATTAAGTTAATAACTAAAATTAACTTTAGCAAAATCTACCATAAATTTAGCAAAATCAAAATTAAATTATGCAATATGCAAATTTCAAACTAGATGTTTATCCTCAGCATAAATTTTCGATAAGTAAAAACCCATAGATGGTTTCACATTTGTACTCATTAAATTATGATAAAATCTTCAAAAATGTTATTTAGAAATCAGAGAATTTAGTTAGGGGTGAATTATATGAAAACGACCCAATATGCTCAGCTGCAAAGACTGATTTTAATGAAATCTCAAATATTTAGTCCTTAATTAAATAAAGACCCAATAAGTTTACCTAGTTCTTTCACTGCCTCAATATAATTATGGGTAATACTTACTATATTTGCTTAGAGTAAGCAATTTAGCATGCATTAATTAATATTCGTAAACCACAATTAATTGAAAATGCACTTTCAAGAAACAAGATCTTCGATATAGATAACTT